>JAIFTH010000013.1:0-123547 GCA_019968535.1 Fragariocoptes setiger
CACGACACGACACGACACGACACGACACGACACGACACGACACGACACGACACGAAACGACAAACCCAATCAATCGAATCGTCAAATTCACGCTCACTCAGAGAAGTCTTCTCAAGACTCGTATTTTCTATTTGTTGCCAGCACAAGCCAGACTGACAGGCGGACCAATATTACAGCTAGAGTGATGCACATTCAGACTGGCTGGCTGGCACGTGCTGCATGCATAGAGACATTACTCTATAGACTGCACAAATGTAATGTCATAAATTGTATTGGTTCTTGTGAAATTGGGGCCCACTAAGTGTGCGTTTGTGCGTGAGGCTGCTCACACTCACTCAACTATGAAGGAGAAGGAGCAGGAGGAAGTGAGAACGACTCTATTGATTGTGTGTGAGAAAACACTAAATATCGCAAGCAATAGAATCGACTTTAATAGCTTCAGCCCTTTATTCACTTATTTACTTATCTAATTCAACAACAGCAACAACAACCTTTATCGAGCTTATTTCTTGAATGAATGTTACGAGCGTTTTAAACTCGACCATTACACACGCAATCATCTTAGCATACTTTCACCATTATTTGGCTTTTATTCATTCCGATTTAGTTATTTAGATAATGACGCATATAAATGATGCGATTGACTACGACCATACAACTTGATTGAATCTACATTCACATTGATTATTCCGGCAACCGATGGTCTCCGTTATGACCGGGCTTGCCTCTAAAACATTTACAAATTTTTCCATTCAAAAAGCGCGCCATCTGCGCGAATGGCGCGCTCTGAAGTTGTGAGCCTCGAGAAGTTGCCCGATAATCTCCAATCATTACTCGATATATAAATCGTGTCTATTGGAGAGTTTCATAATGGGAATCGCTTGCCACTTTTCAATCATTCAATTCATTCACTTGAATTGATTCAATTCGGTAATATATTTCCAATGTGTAATCTCTGGCACTTATGAGCACGTGTCAGGGCACTGTTGAGATTATTCATTCTCAATGTTGATCCCACAAAAGTATACTTTACTTTCACGAGAGCAACAGCAACCATTGATAACATCCATAGTGTATTGCCATACACTGTTGTCAAGGCAATAATTTTGCCCCGTTTCGTGCTGCATTCGCCTGTGATTGGTTGCCAAGCGCTCGTCAAGCGAAACGTCAATTGCCTGTCGATTGGCCCAGAATGACCTTTGTTTCTCACATTCACACCAATGTATGCGTTCGTGCTTGCCATCGTAATAGCAATTGCACCTAATGTGTGTATGATGTACGCTATTGTTTGCCATATTTTCTAGCCAGCCAAGAATGTTGATCCTGGAAGCCAATAATTGCGAAGCTAAGGCAATGTCCTCGTATATGCACGCACGCACGCACAGCTGGTGCATACACAAAAAATGAGGCCCACAATAATGTTTGAGGAGCTTTTGATTCATTGTTGTTGCTATTTTTTTATGTCGTGAACGTTTTCTATTGAATGTTAGCACTTCGCAAGCCTTCCAACGACACCAGTGTGCATCCAAGGGCAATTGTCTCTGTTGGCTGCTTTCTTCAACTGCTGTCAACATTTGTGCACAAAATCAGTGTTCGTGTGCTTGTGTGCCACTTAATGCGAGCGCTAACACCAAAAACATACGTGTTCGAGTCTGGTTAGCTTGGTGTATACGTGCACGTCATAAGCTTTTTCATGTTGGACCTAAGCTATATGGTGAGTTCGATAAATTTGTTATATTCAAGCAATTCTGCTGGTGTGCTTGGTGCCACCATTGTCCAAGCTCGTTAACTGTTTCGCACTAAACCTGTGCGACACACCACTACTGTCGTCGAAGCTTCATTCAATTCAATCTCAAGCCAAAGCTGTAGCCACAGCAGCAGCGGCTGCTGCTGCTGCATCTACGGCCAAAGGTGATGCTACGGCAAAGTTGTGAAGCTAAAGAAAAGGGCTAAAACTAAAGCACAAGCAGTAGACGTAGAATTCATGTCAATCAAGTTGTCAACGTTGATAAACCTAAGGCTGTCTCAAACTCTGAAACTCGTACTCGAACTCAAACTCGACTGGTCAACCTTCAATGGTTTACCTCATAATGACCTTTCTCAGTTCATTCTATCTTCTTTCTATGGTCAAGCTAACTGACGATTGACTAAATAGACAGAGTGAGAAAGAAAGAATAGAACGCGCTTGAGTCGTTACTATTGAACATTATTGCGAGTCATTGTTTTCCATTGGCACATAGAACACTTTGATAGACAATAAACAAGTCTCTCCTTCGTATTGTTCGTCATCGGCTCGATCTTGGTGACACTTCTTGCCGACAAACGGTGAAAGTGTTACATTGTAGGCGTTTGCCAGGCACGACAACAACGACAATGACGACGACGACGACGACGACGACGACGACATGACGTTAGTTGTTCTCTTGTTTGACCATTCCCCCACACTGGCCACCATCACGTCACACAGCTAACAAACAAGCCACCAATCGAGTAAGCAAGCTGGCCTCAGCTAGTCAACAAGCATAGCAACAAGAATAGAGCACAGCAGACTCTTTGGCGCCGCAGGCAAAGCAAGCGCCCCCTCGCGACAACAGAGACTTCCACTGAAAGCCTGAAGTAGTGGCGCTTTTCGCATTGGTTGTTGTTTTCGAGGGTGCGATTGTGGGAATTGAACGATTGATAATAAAGAAAGGCTTGTCCACGCACACGAAGCTCATATCTAGCTAGCGTGTGCTAGCTCGCGAGAGAACGTGCATGCATGCTCTCGCGTGTATGCCTGGGGCCCTTTGTCATTCAAAACAAAGTGCGGCCCCTATTTAGATTCATTTTATCATTGCAACCCGGAAACAAAGACAACGACACGAAGATAACTCTGTAGCTCGCTACTATGTTCTCCGTTAGCCTTGACGCTTGCAATTCGCTGTGCTGCATTTACGTTCCATTTTATTCTCACCATTGTTTGTCATTTGTCGTTTGTCAATTGTCTCTCCCCCCCCCCCCTCTCTCTCACTAGTTCGCTCAGCTGATTCGCACATGATCGCACATGACATTCACACACATGCACGCAAAAGCACGCACGCACGGTCACGTGCCAATTAATATGTACGCAGCGCAGACATAAAATGAAATAAATAAACTGAATAGAATGATAAAAAGCCAAGAGTAACAATTTTAACTAATATTATAGAAGCAATATTACCAAGAGAGGGGGAGAGAGAGAGAGAGAGCGAGGGAGAGAGAGAGGGACCGAAGCTCAACTAAATACTGGGCGTACTCAAAACGACTGGAACAAAACTTCTAACAGAGAGGTGCTCCAAAGAATGCGAGTATCAGTGTCGGTAATAAATTTTACTATAGAAACAAAACGCGACTATGATTAGGAACCACGCAATGGTCAATTGATTAAATTGAGCAAATTATAAGACTGTCGCCACGACATACAACAGCAGCAGCAGCAATAAGTAGACACGACAACGACAAAGCAAACAGAGCATAGTCGAATACACTGCGTGACTGCACTCTATTCTTTCGAGGTAGCATAGTGGCCTATTGTCGTTGTCGTTGTCGTTGTCGTTGTTGGTGTCGTTTTGCTTAGCCCTTGCGTCTACTTGAGTGTCTATGCTCTATGTATACCTATGTGTGTGTGTGTGTGAGCGTGAGCGTGTGTCGTTATATATCGTCATGAGGCACTCAAGCAATAACGAGCACTACGACGACGAAGACTATTCATACGGCACTCATATGATGGTTCTTATGTGTGTATATGAGACTCGTGAGAGCGACTCACTCATTGCACTTGCTTGCATTCATTCACTCATTCATTCATTGTGTTTGTCACAGGCGGGCGGCAAGCAGGTACGTGGACCAATAGATAGTCACAGCTAAGAGCACAACAACTTTTGAGCGCGCATATACACTCAACTATTGAGCTACATTAGTATCTGAAGTTACACAACAACACAAATAAATAAACGACAACAGAATATTGGACTCTAAGGAGGCCCTTCGTCGTTTAACTGCAAACAAACTGGCAGACCGTCAGGCTAGCAGGCGAACAGGTAGACAGCCAGGTGAATGGCGAGTTAGATGAGGCGGAAGGAGAACGCTTTTTTGTTGCCGCCACCATTATTGTTGTTGTTGTTAGCTGCTGCTTGCTCCCTGACTGGTTCTGGTTGTTGGTTCACTCGTTCGCAGTAGCACAGGTGCATGTGAAATCACCCAACAACTACAACAACAAACAAATCTACTACACAGACCAACGAACGAACGGTCTTTTCGTTCGACATCAGCATTCGTCCACTTGCCATGTCTAACCTTGTCATGTGTGTGTGCTTGCCTTGGGCTCTCAGAAAACAATTTTAGAGTTTGGAGCTTATTTCGAGCCTCAAATGCAAGCGCATGTGTTAGAAAGAGCCAGCAAACGGTAGTAACTATAATAAGCCACAAAACAATAAGCGGCCGAGGCAGAATGGGATCGAATAAAATGGGCAAATATTGCTACGAATACTAACGACCGAATTTTCTACCTCTCTCTCTCTCTCTCTCTCTCTCTATCCCACCTTATTTTATTTTTATATTTCTCTCCTTATTCTCTCTATTTCGAGGCCATATCTCTCCTTTCAACATTTACATTTTAAAGTCATTCTCTTGTTCTCTAGCCCTGCCGTCATTGCTATTGTTCATTTCAATGATGCGGTGCTGCTCGCAATGTGTGCTGCACACAATTATATTTTTGATAATAGCCAATTTCGTTGTTGAATTGTATTTTTTCTCTCTGCCTCTATTACTCTTTTCACACGCCTCTTGCAATCATTCGAATCATAATAGTTAAAGAGAATCCAAATCAGCGTGCTATGATTTCAATTGTCATGCGTCAACAACAGTAACAGCAACAACAACAGCAGCGTCAACAACAATAAACCGCTCAATATGGTTCAACTTGTTCAAACAACAATAATGTCGCAATCGAGGCGAGGGGCGCGCACCCGTTCACTTGCTACAGCTAGTCAGTCAGCCGGCTGGCTGGTCTGACTGACTGCTGGCCAGCAGCAGCTAGAGATGCGCGCGCAGAATGCACATTGCACCAGCTAGCTGGCTAAAGCTTCACCTAGTTGGTGGTTCGTTGTGAGTGTGTGTCACAACAGTCAGTCAGTAGGTTGGCGCGCGCGCGCGAGCATCCCTAGTAAGTCAAATGATAAACAACAGAAACTAACTTGGTGCCATTCAAACAAGACTTCGACAAAGTTTAGTCGACAAGTTGTGGGCGAAAAAATCAAAAGCAACAGCGACGGCAATAAAAACGTTCGACTTTCTTATTTTTTCAACGCTCAACAAATGCTCAGATGTTCTTCACTCAACATCGGCTTGGGTCGCTACAGTGAGTAGTGACAATTCCTCCTTTTTGTTGCAAGCCAACTATTGCAGTTCAATGCGAAGGAAGCGGTGAAAGTTCAACAATAAAGACCGACCGACAAACAGGCACACACTGAGACGTAGTAGTGACGAGAAACATCGAATTCACACGCATTCACACAGTTGGTGTCGCATATTTGACATAGCGACACGCACATAGAGACAGTTATCGGCACATAACATTTATATATATAACATCAATTGTGACATATGGCAACAAGCACATAGGCCGAGAGTCGATAATGACATGACGACAGCGTCAGCAGCAACAACGACAACAGCAACTTTACTTCAGGTCTCCTCACAATACTCAGTATAACTACAATAGCAGCAGCGGTAAAAACAAACATAAACTAGCAGAGTGCAAACTACCATAGACGTGCGTTTGCGAGGTAAGTTTGCAAAAAATACCACGCAGTCATGTCAAAATCACAACTGAGATTGAGCGCACAAATTTTCACAACAGAAGCAAGCAGAGAGAGAGAGAGAGAAAGTTCAAACTTACAAACAAATCATAAAAGAGATTCTCAACAAGAACAATTTTAATGGGCTCCTCGATGTTGTGCAAGGGCGAGCAGTAAAGCGAGGACCAGCGAGAGGAAACAACGAGACCACGTGAGGGCAGAACGTGAGAGAAAGAAAAGGAAGACAGAAGAGAGCACACACACAGAGTGTATGAATGGACGTGGCATCGAGCATTCGATAAACGAGGCAAAACAAGCCAGTTGTGCTTTCTGGCCTCTTGAGCGTTGAATAACTCGAGCCCGCAAAAAGTGAGGTACACTGGCTACTTGCCCACATGGCTCAGGCTTAACTATACTGCTGGTCAGCTTAACAAGCTTACCTGTGCATGGTTCATTATGGGAGAGAAACAGCGGCACTCCGGTGTAGTGCGCGTCGTTTGTCGTGTCGTGTGCCTCTCTCTCTCTCTCTCTCTCTCTCTCTCTCTCTCTCTCTCTCTCTCTCTCTCTCTAGACTTTGGCCCTACACTAGCAGTAGTAGAAGAAATACTAATACCAGGTGACATTCAACCAACTATCTTTTCATTCAATGCGCTCTCTGGTACACATCAGCTGACTGGCTTGGGGCGCCCAAACATGCCCATAAAAACGGTGCACTCAGATACCTGTTTTTGTGCGCCTCTTCGCCTGAATGTATGGCTAGTTAGTTTGTTGTTTGTCGATCTTGGATTCATTTCGATTTCGGTGTAGCCACGCAATCGGGATGGGCAATAAACAGTTAGTTTAGTTGGTATAGCTTGCATCAAATGTAACGAGAGGCCAGTTAATCCGACGACTGCTCGCACAACAACACCGAATAGGCTGCTGTCGACAGTGTGCCCAAGTCTTGCCAATGAACGCAAGCAAGCAAGCACGCACACACTCTCTCACGCACGCACGCACGACAGATGAGTACGTCGATCGATTAATCGTCCGTTATGCCGCCACCTTGTGCGCCAGTGTATATTGCTAGCGTCCCGCGTCGTGTCGACAGTTATCTCGTCGTTATTAGTACGTTGAATGAGTGTGCATTCAATGCACACTCATTCAAGCTATTCGCGTTATGCACGAGCTTGCGCCATGCGTGAGTCGATGCTCGTGTTCATCGTCGGCAGACTGTGCAAGTGCAATATTTGTGGGCTCGTAAATCTTTCCCGAAAACTTTTCAGAAACGAGCTAGCCAGCGAGCTACCAGATCAAGGCAACGAAGATGGGTTGGGTTATTCACAGTGGGCACGCCCACTCTGTGTTGTCTGTCTAAACTCATTGAGCGCCAGCAGTGTTGTCTTCTGGAGCTTTTTCCATCTCATTATTAGCAAAAACAAGCTCCCTCTTTTCTATTTACGCTCGAGAGTTTGAGTAAGTATTAACGTCGGTGTGGGTGTTTCTTCACTTTCAATTGCGTTTACCGTATTCAACGTGTACGCGTTAAGCTTGAGATGAACTTCATGGCAAGCCACTGGCTGATTGACTGACGGGCAGGTAGCTGGCCGGCCGGCCAGTAATCCGGAAGTTACCTTGTAACTCGTCTAATAAAATGCGACGTCGCTCACGTGGGCCAGCGAACAAACGAGCTCACCAGCACTTACTCAACGTAAACGAACAAGCTCGGTCGGTCGTCTAGGTCGATTGATGAGTGTTTGTCGTTTTTGCTCACTGACATATAGTTAGTTGCGTTGACATATACGGAGCCAACGACGAGAGGTAGAACTGAATCAAAAAGCACGAGTAGCTGCCAGAGACGACTCGTCGACTAATAAGCTTCTCTTTCTCTCGAATGAGCTCTTACGCTAGCGACACAGTAGCACGCAGGCGTCGATTGCACGTCCGTGCAAGCGTATCATGCAAATGAGGATGTGCTCGCTTAATTGGTCCGCACGTGGCTCTGTTCGCTACTGTGAATGTATGTATGATCACCGACTATGTGGCAAGCGAATAAGCGTGCAACGTTGGTAGCAAATCAAATGAAACGAATGAGAAAGTCTCCCACTCGTTGCTACTTAATTCGAAGGAGAACGAAGAGGCCTCTCCTTTCTCTTCCTCCTCCTTCTCGTCCTTCTTATCTGCTTGAGCGTATCTGCCGCTTGAGTGAAGTAAAAATGAGCCAATAACAACAGACGACTCAGTGTGCTCAAGCTAGGTAACATAAGATAAAGTAGCCGTTGGGCACTCCTCGCTAAGATGACTACCAATGATGACACCGCAAGATAATAACTTATTTCGTACGTACAACAACAAACTCGTGTCTGAGTTTGTGTCTGCGTGTGTGCAACTTGGCGTGCAGGTGCAATCTGCACGCATATTTACACCTGTGATTCGTTCGCTTGAGAAACGTAACTTTGCTTGAGAGCGACGACGAAGAGAACATCATGAGATATTGCGACTGATTTCTTTGTGGAATCTTTCCTTGTGATGTTGCTGTTGCTGTTGTTGTCGTCGTTGTCGTTGTTGATGCTAACGTTTGTCGTGCGACGCATATTTACACATCAACGTGTACACTACAACATCGTATGCACCATCATCAAGCATATAGTCAGGCAGATAGTCAGTGTGGTGTTCACAAGTATCGTCGCTAGCAAGTGTCGCTAGCAACGTGAGAATTGCTTTTGCGAGCACAAATGCGAGTCAATAAATTCTCTGACACGCAATGAGCAAGCTCACTTTCGTGTCGATTTACCTTTTCACGCTATTTGTCAACGTATGGTTGCAGTAGTGCTCAGATATCGCTGACTTGACTCGCCACATATCCAGCCAGCTTTAAAGTTGTGCTCGCAAGCAACTATACTCTCAATTTTCTATAACTGATTCTAATGCGCAATGAGCTTTGGCACGCAAGGGCTCCGCCCGAAACTTGACTGAGACCTCAGGGAACCAGCTTGGTATCTCATAGGAACAAGACACCTGGCTGCTTGCTCGATGACGACATTCGAGAGATGAGTGTCGTCATCGCCTGACAACAAACAACTGGCATGTAAACAGCAGTTCATCTTATGCTTAGCGACACATCTAGCACGAAACATGTCTTACAATCACAACATTCTTTTGCAGCATCTACTTTTTTGCTGTTGATTGCATTGTTACTATTGATGTTGTCGACACTGGTATCGTAGACGAACAACAACAATATCGCCCCCGCGGCAAATTATTTTACTCGCAGCCCATGTAAGCCATGTGTCGTATCATAACATTGTAATTTTTGACAACGGCGACCTTTTCTTGAACGGTCTAACTGTCGTTCATATCTACATTCGCGACAGCTCATGACTCGAAAATGCCGCTCATCTGAACGCAAATGTTGAAGCCTTCATGTCAAATTTCATTGACGCTTGATGCTTAGGTATCGAACGTATTAGATCACCGTTACGTTGACACGATCGGAGTTCAACTGATCGTAACGATGGATTTTAATTATTTTTTCTCACTAATATATCACGAATTTCATGATAAAACAAACACGGTTACTATATAGATCTGACATCAGCGAGAAGACAGGCTCAAAAGACGAAAATTATAATTTCAAGTTTAGCGCTCAGTGCGCGAGCGGTCGCTTTCTTGACTAGAGCGCATTGTAAACATTTCACAACACAAAGTTCGCTGGACGATCGGCAACGGCTACTTGTAAGTTATCAATGTCGAGACTAGCAAAGTCGAGAGGATGATTCAATGCATGAGCGCCACGACATATACTCACAGACAATGAGAGATTGAAAGACAGCGCTGGCACACACGCAGACATGAGTTGGGGGTCGATGCGTATGACGCACTTACCACACGCTTATCCAATACACAAGGGCACCAACTAGGCGGGAGCCGCGCTCGCATAAAGAAAAAGAAAAAAAAGACCACAAAGTTGATCGTTGGCCGTTGTCTTGAAGATCTCAAGCACCGAGAAACTCGAGGGCCCCAAGACATCTCGAGATTGAGAGCGGTCGCGATCAGCGCCCACTCAAGCCAAAAGCTTGATGATTGCCAGTCAGCAAGCTAGCCAGAGAACTGTGTATACGTGGCAACAGTAGTCGTCGTCTTCGTCGAGTTATGCATAATTTTTTCCCTCTGGCTGACTAGCAGCCTCTGGCTGCAGATAGCTGGCTGGCCTTCCAACCTTTGGCGTTAGCACCCTCGGGTCATACACAGACAGAATATACAGACATAGACAGGCAGCACACATTCGTAGACATTGAACGGTGGCACACAATGAAAGAGAGAAAGAATGAGAACGTCGTCATATGGAGACCGTTACCAGTTCAATGACAACTAACCGCCGAGCCACCACCAATGAGGGAGCGACACCACGACGCCAACTGACGAATTGGGCCATCACCGAACAACCAACTGCAAGTGTAGTGAAGTGAAGTGAAATGAAATGAAATGGGAGAATACGAACACGCACTCACAACAGAATGGGAACTGGGGAATGGGGAATGGGGCACAAAACACGAACGGCATGGCTACACAAACAAACTTAGTTTAGCCAAAATAAACACGTGACAGAGATGAGATGGCTTCAGCGAAATCAATTAATGGTCCATTTTCGGTACCATCAAACCTTGAGTAGTTGGGTGTGCCGTACACCAGGCGCACTAGCACTTGCACTGAAAAACACCGACAACAACATGGGCACATAAAAACGATAACGACAAACAACGGACAACTCCTACTGCAGTGGTTATAGCTACACAGCTAGAGATGACACATTCATGCTGATGATGATGTCAGACAGAGCATTATTTGAATGGTTGTTGCCATCGTAGTCGTTTTCATAGTCGCTGTCGTCGTATCGCACCATACAGCATAACATAGACATAGAGAGGAGGACTATTGCGAGCAAGCGTTGCCATAAATCTCGTAATGCTCATCTATCTGGTCTTTGTGTGTTGCTCTCTTTCCTCGCGACATCTCAAATCGAAATTGTGTTTGTGTATGAGTTTATCCCAAGTCCCTCACTGGCTTCTCAGGACAAAGCAAAGGTTCCCTGACAAAGCTTTGACGTGATGCCACATGAACAATGTCGTGTCTAAATCAAGGCCATACACATCTGGTGATGGCTCCGATGCCCGAAGGCTTGGCAAAAGGTTACAACAAGTCACTGATGATGTGCGTGAGTACATGAGTTGGCCTCACAATGTCATGCTGTGTGTACTGCCGCCTAGACAGTAGCTCTTTGCAGTGCTGCACGCGAGTGCACGCAATAGCGCGACACTTGGCAACTGAAAGTATGAGCTCCACGGACCACGCAGCTAGTGCACGAAATCCGGAAGTGCGTGCTTCGTAATTGTCCCGGACATCGTCGTCTTGCCATGCGAAAGTTTTGGCACGTGCGCTAACTGATGCGTACTGATGCGTTGTTTGTGTGCGTGTGTGTCTGAGTGCGGTCAAGTCAGGCTCGATCTACCATTGGATCAAACATGAGGCTATACGAATCAACAGAGAGCTGTTAGTTGGAATAGATTACAACATGAACTTTGATATATCATGCGAAATATCCTGAGACAAGGCATGGTAGATAGAATTCAATTACTTCAAAATATCGTGGGAACACACAAGGTGTTTCTACACTGACTCAACTGGCCGCTGATGAACTTGAGCAATCGACGACGCGGACCCATCAAATTGCCGATCAGAATGTTTCCCACTCGGAGTATCAGGTTCGATTACACATTGCATGAAAATCGACATCGTTTGGGATATTTGATAGTAACTGTAGCCATGAGATAAGATTTAATAATAATTGATGGGGCAGAAATTTTCACATCGACCTCCGTTCGGCTGTCCACCAACATACTTCGTCGCTCTACGATGATGATTGTTCAAATCATGAAAAATGAACTTCGTACCTCTGAGCTTTTCAGGTCAAAATGCATCAAATATGACACGTCAAGCATGCACCCAGTTTTATCTCAACTCAAAGTTGAGCGCGAAATAATGTTCTGACCAGACATCTGACAATCCACATCCAGAGTCATGTTTTGTAACGAGTCTACCGGAAGCCGTTATGAAAAGTTGAGCCACCTAAATCCGCTGCCGTCAAGTTCGAAAACAACATGACAACATAAAACTGAAGTGTCAACTTTGCAGTGTCCATATTGGACCTGCTCATAAGTATATCTTGGGATCGGTTCAACTTTCACTGTGATGTATCGTGTTCTTCTGCAGTAGATTGAGCCCTCCTGGATGAATTCTTGATGCGCTACAAACTCACCGAGGCTAAAAGTAGTTGGTGATTTTGATAGTTGAGTCTTCAAAATTTCTCAAGAAATCTGTTTTCTAAACACTTAGCGGCGAGATTAAAGTTCACAGAGTTACTGCCCACCATCGCTCCACGACAATGACTGAAAGAGAGGCTCTTGAAGCAAATTGAGAGGACCCTTCAAAGTTCAAAGGACAATCTCAAGCTCACGCATTCAAGTCTGCATTAACTGTCGTGCCAGAGCACACAAATCATAGCATTTGTGGTAATTTGGTTAGCGATGGTCATCGTTTCCAACCGCCTACAAATAGGGTCAATTAGACGCGCGAGGCTATGTGGCACAAACCGCTATTATCGAGCTCAACGATCTCTATTTCGCTATCTGTCCCTCGTTCGTTTGCTATTTTGTTGGGTTAGTACTTTTGTTTGCTGGCTGTAGTTGTCAGACAGTTATGTTTCTCTACTTTTGCAGTGATAAACGGAAAACAAACAACGAGTAAAACTCAAACTAATCCTGCTGCCTGTAAGTCAACGACATAGTGTACCCAAGGCCCCTGTCGCGTGTAGAAAAAAAGGAAGAACAAAGTGCTCAATTTACTGCTCTGTTTTATCTAGCCAGAACTGATTGTGGGTCCAGACACCATCTGTTACAATCAGTTGCTGTTGTTGTTGCCGTTTTTCGCAGTTCGTTGCAGAATTGGCCTGATGTAGCACAACAACTTATCACAACACAAGGCCGGCCACGTGAGCGGCCAAGGTGAACGTATTGGGCATGTGAAATTTCAGTTTGCACACTGCACATGCCGCTTATCGTCGTCACAACTGATAACTAATTCGATTACTAATTGCTCGTGTCGATATGCGCGCCATGACTCGACTGCTTTTGAGTGAAGTGTACTCGGATGAGAGAGAAGGCAAAAGCAAAAGAAATTCACATGTGTTCAACATCAGAACAAACGTTGACCGTTTAGTAGGTTGATTGAACAACATTTCAAGCTTCCTATACACAAGCCAGTGCTGTGCTATGCCAGTGTTATACACAATGTTGTTGTATATGCTATTGACACATTCGAGCTTTTGTTAGAAACTACGTGGGAAGGCCTATCACATTTGGCTATCGGCTTAGTGCCGATGAGTTTGCATGCGCCAGCTGTCGATAAAATCACCCATTCGATCGAGATCGTCCATTTGAGGCCGATCGCAACGGCCTCGCTAACGCAAGCACACACATTTTGCGAGCATTCTGTGAATTTCGATGCACGATACAAGTATTGTGTGTATGTGTATACACACGGTGTTAGAATGGTTCGACTAACGCGTTCATTTTGACAACTGTCCAGTGCTCACAAAGAGAGTGAGGCACAACGCACAAAGCACGCTTAGGCTGACACAGAAAGGCAACAGAAACTATTTCGACGTCAAGACACTGAATTTGTTGGAGTAAATGCACCAACAAATTCATACATTAGTGTGAGTCGTCGTCGTTTTTATTGTTGTTGCTGTTGCCACTGTCATTGTTGACGGACCAATGTGAGTCCAATGTCATTGGCCTAAATTCGACGAAGCACTTGCAACGCATTCGCCAAAAGTTGGTGGTGGCGCTGCTTGTCAAAGTCAAAGTCAATCATTGAGTGTGGCATTTTGTGTGGGTGCTAGCCGTTGCCGCTCGGCTGATCCGTCAGTTCAATCTTGAATCATACCAACTTTCGCCATCATGATTATTCGAATCCATTTGGCTGACGCTGAAACAAATAGGAGGCCACAGGTGCGCTACAAATCGGTCTCAATTTATTCTCAAGAAGTAGAAGTTTGCCAGGATACCGTTCGCTGCTACACGAATGTGATCAAATGACAATAATGTGCAACCGCTTGAATTTGTTCGCTGATTTGGCAGGCTGCACAAGATTTGACGCACCTGCCATGTGATTGTGCTCAGATGCTTGTGAATTTAGTTTGAATGATCGTAGCTAAATTTCCCGACTCATTGCATGCATTGCTCGGGTGATTTATGCTGCCATTCGAGCGTATAGCAATGAGAATCTCATTGGGACTTACAAACAAACGACAACAAGAAGAAGCAAGGAATGAATTAACCGCACATTTGCTTCGCTAGTCAGTGTAGCTTTGTTTCACTTTGCCTAGTGTTGCCTTTCATTGAATTGTTTTTCCTTGTCATTCATTGACTGAATTATACTGCTAGCTGAATTAGACTGTTCGTGTGCGTGTGAAAAAACGGGCCCCACAAAGATGTCAGTATTGTCATACGGCCCAAAGTCGTCCATACATTTAAATGACAAGCCAGTCTATTCTTTTGCTCTCGTTGCGCCCTCGGCATGTGCGTCATTTGGGCTCTATATCAATTTATATGAACGCATGCGACATGGTGTGCAGCGCTACGTGCGTACACCCACACATACACGCGCACTGAAATTGCTGACCTTGCTGGAGCCAATTTCTCGCCAGCTAGCGGGCTAGCCCAGATGCTTGCTTACGCGCTAGCAGCATGACACACAAACACACTCGTACACACAATAAGCCCAGGAATGTGGCTCCTAGTCGAATAGAGATCCCAGACACTAGCTGCGCTGCGCTCATACGTCATTGATTTGCTCTTCCTCTTCTTCTTGCTTCTTCGAGTTCTGATCATCACCATCGCTTCAGTTCAACCTTTGATTTACCTGCTTTGCTGACTCTCAGCTGTAATAATGCACTCGACGACACCTTTTGTCTTTGTCTTATTGTCGCAGCCATTGATTGTCAGTGGCAGACTGGTAGTTGTCATTGGCGCCGCCGGCACACGCTGACAATTGTAAGCGTGTTTGCTCGATGAAGCGAACATACTTTTCTGGGCCATTTCACTCTGGCCCTCGGCGCCTTGGCTCTCGAAAACAATCGAGATTTTGGAAAATTTTGCTCCATCAAGCGAACAAAACTGATACTGATATTCCTTTGCAATTTCTTTCACGCAAATTCGAGTTGTGATTCTTTGTCTAGTAGTCGATTGGTGTCTTCTTTAACTGGCTCAACACAAATTAAGCCTGTAGCTCATCAAAGTCGGTCTAGTATCAACGTTGGAGGTCCAGAGAAGCAGTCGGGGTAAACGTGAACTGTGCGACAGTTCCGTTTGTTAATTGATCCGTTATCGCAGATGTTGACGATAGCGATCTATTGTTTGTGATTGTCGAAGACGAACGATACTTGGTGTGCTCAACTTCGTCGCTTACCATTCAACGAAGTTTTGTTTGTAAATTTTAGCGAACGGAACGATACAATATCAGCGCTGCTTATATTGCTGAAACAAAGCCAAAGGCAGAAACTGTTTCACATTATCGCACTATTTATGTAATCCTATCTGTATGTATTCTGTCTGTGTGCTCGTGGCCCATCATGGATGGACTTGAGACTTGCCTAGTGACGAGGCTGTGTGCAAAGAGATACACATCCTGCTCTAGTATGATAATATTGTGCATAAGAATGGTCACGTTTCCGGCATAAATGTCTCCAAGTGCAAGTGAGTGCAAGCTAGCTTAACGAGTTACAGAAAGCCAGTTTGCAATGACATGTTCTGCAGCTGCACTGACATGTGGCACCCACCAAAAAATCAGCTAGCTTTACAGGAGACAAAGCATCAACAATGGTGCATAACAAAACGGAAAAGGCATGAAGAAGAAAAACATTGACATCATCCGAGAAAAACAGAGGGAGCAAAAACATTGGCTAGATGACAGCATAGATGTTAACATTTAGCTGAGAGCAATCTCTATTCACCCACAATTGTTGTTGAACACATACAAGCATAGCAAACCATTTGGCATGTGCAGTTCTGATTCATGCAAACATAAACAAAACCGATGTCAACACATCGTACTATCTTTTCTGCCTGTTTAGCCAACGTTTCCTCACGGCATTGTTCTACTGTTCTATTCGTCTTTCTATCTGTTGGGCATGTACGCATAGATCGGTCAATACGTCACATGTTTGGCCCAGAGCATTGCCTGCCACACCATAACCGCAGGTGTGATACGAATTTCAAATCACCACATGTGAGCATCAAAACTTTCGGCAGCTCTAACTTGAGTCTTTCTTTTTCCAACCGAACTTGGGACTTCTTTTTTTTCTTCACGCAACATTGGCGACACAACAATAGTAGCGCTAGAGAAAGTTCATCCGTGAATTATTCTTTTAGCTTTGTTTGTTCCTTAAATCATGGAAATATTGCTGGCCCGCCATTCAATCATTGTTGTCCTTGCACGTGGAATGTGGAATGATATATGAAAGAGTTGTAGAGTCGAAAGCGCTACATCTGAATAAACGGGCACCTGTCGCAATCGGCACAAGGAGTTCTCCGTTCTTCTATGTGACGTGTACGACGTGAGCATATCGACCGGCAATGTTATCCGTGAGTGGCACTCACAATGAATTCAACAGAGCAAACTAACCTCATGTCAGAAGCCTTCTTGCCAACTTGGCCATTCAGACAGATTCTATTGTCGTTGTTCGCGCGCCAACACTTGTTTTGAACAAGAACGAAGCCACTGACTGTGAGACACTCACTGGTATTTTGAGGGTGAGTCGTCGTCGTCTTTGTCGTAACTGTGCCTCATGTGTCACGTACGCATGCTAAACGCGCGTGCAGACGCGGCGACGCCGGCCCCGAAAAGCGGCGATGTAGTTTAAATCGTTGGTTACTGTGCTGCTTGACTCTGTCAGAATGAGAGCTCAATGTAAAATGATACGATATGTGATGTGCCATTACGACATGCGCACGTTCCTCGGGTCTGCTTTGAAGGGCATATCGCCAAGTGCGAGCCACTCGTAAGGAAGAATAATCGTA
The DNA here is from genome assembly GCA_019968535.1 of Fragariocoptes setiger. Classification (NCBI taxonomy): domain Eukaryota; kingdom Metazoa; phylum Arthropoda; class Arachnida; order Trombidiformes; family Phytoptidae; genus Fragariocoptes; species Fragariocoptes setiger. The sequence continues at coordinate 16,934 of JAIFTH010000013.1, forward strand.
CGCAAACACACAATAGTTCCCATCGTGAGTCGTAATTTTCTCGATGTCGATGTCGACGAGCAGCAACAGAACAACGCAAAAGGGAGTGAGCGAGCAAGCAAGCACTTTTATTCGTGACGTCCAATAAGTGACGCTCTCTTGGTAGCTCGTTGCACGCACGTATAGACATATATGCACACACACACACCCTCGCAGCGCTTCGAAACAGAAAAAAATAACTAACAAGTGCACAATCGACCGGAAGTGCGTCTGCATGTCCGACCTAAGTCGCGAGCTACGCTAATTACTCAGGCGGCCGGCCGGCCAGTCAGCCAGTGTGCCGTAGCTCGCGTGCCTGCCTGCTTACTCTACTTGCTGGACTCACTTGATCACTGTATCGGTGTTTGTGTCCTCGTGAGGGCGGCAAAAAACTGTGTGTCCACTCTGACTGTGTACGTGACGCCGGAAGTCGGGTGTCAGGTGTCACGTTCATGACGCTCTTGAAAACATCGATTGTTCGCGATTGTTGGCCACTAACATTACACCATCCAGCAAGTCAGCTATCCAATCGCTTAGCCTTGCCTCGCCTCAATTGCAAGAGCTGGCTAAGTTGTCCACTCGCCGCCACTAAGCAGCTCATTGTGCACACTGTTTGATCACACTGACGCATGAGTGCCAATTATCCACTGACACTTAGTGTGGGAAAAGTACACAAGAAAGTGGGCACGGAAATTTGTATCGAATGTCGTCGTCGTCATTCAATGTAACATGGAAACATCGAGTGCAGAGTTCATTCACTTGTGCAGCAAATCATTCCTTGCGGCGAGAAAATTCTATTCTTCACTCAATGAATGCTTGACGAAACTAGCTTGAAAGATCAATGAAATTCTAGCTGAGTCAATTAATTGAGACTCAGTTTCACATGTAGTAATGCACTATCATATTGGGATTGGAATTGGAGTTGAACTTGAGTGCTACTCAGCACGACATCAATATGAAAGCAGAGCGAGCAGTCGATGTGTAAAAGAAGCTTTGGTCCATCAAAAGCGATCTCGTCATTCCATCTCAATCGCAAATATAATGTTCTTTTATACATTTTTTTCATAACATCAATATTGAGCTGAGGCCAACAAGAGCGCGTGTGTTCTTATGACAAGGTGATTGGCGAGCTCAACACTTGCTCTTTTGACGGTTCAAGTTTGCACTTGTAGTGTAGTACACTACGTTACACATCATTGCAAGAGCCAGCTAGAGTGAATAAACAGTTCGATAGGCTCAAACAGCAAGCGAGCTAGGAAAAGTTTGAAGATTATTGTCGACGGATCGCAAAAAGCACAACTTATTGAGAGAACTATCAGGCATTGAACATCTCGGATTTTATTGGCCCATGTCAGACGTGGGTCGTGTTAACACGTACCGTGAAGCAAAGCAGTCGCTTGTTTACTGATTCCCTTATTTCATGAAAAAAGCCGGCCGCACGAATTGTGGCGTCAACAACGCGCGCACATTGCAAGGGAAAAAGCATGTTGTGTGCCAACACTCACAGAAAGAGTTCATTCCTCATGGAAGGCAACGTGAACCAGAGACGGGCAAACAGAATTCTTTTGGCAGTCTTATTTTCATAGGTTTCACTGTATACTTGTATGTGTGTGAGAGAGAAAGCGAGAGAGCAAAGAAACAAGATAAAGGGAGCCATCGAGCGTCTAATCTGGCCCGCTTGAATGCCATGGCCGGCCCAAACTCTAAGCTCATTTCCGCCCACACACGACGCAAACACCAACTTGCGCGCAACTGAATTTGTGAGCAATCTGAGTTGCTCAGACGACCGCCATGTGAACGCTATGGACGCATTGATTTAGCAGTAGCCAGCAGTGGCAACGTCTCAAAAAGATAGGTAGCTTGATAATCTTTGGCCATTTCTAGAGCATACACTAGAGTTATCGAATATTTATTCCCAGGCACCTCACTATCGACGGCAACAACAATTGATATGAAGTTGAATTTGATGACAAACTATTCGATGACGTGATGATACCGCGCTGCAGGTGTGACGACTTGACCTGGCACCTTATCAGACGGCCGAAATGATTATGGGCCATCATCGAGCCAATCAGCTGTGTCAGCACAGATGGCACAGATTAGATTTATAAGTGGCTTTATATTATTATTAGTTTGTTATTCTTCGCGCATCCACCATCTCCATTCTGTTGTTGTCTCATCCGTTGATGGAGTTGGCGCTGATATTTTTATCAGCAGTTTGACATGAATCTCGCCATAATTTTAATCTTTTTCCGCCTCGATGTACCATTTCTCGAATGCTTACTCACAGGTATAGTACATAAGAGCTCTCGATGAGTCATTTTTCACGTTCTCTCTCTCTCTCTCTCTCGTTTTTTCTTCATTTGATCTCATCTATAACGATCTCCGCTGGCACTATGATCAGTCGATTGCCTGCTCTGAATTTGAACAAATTCTTGATGATTGAAAAAACGATCTTCTCAATGATTGAATTGGTGACTTCGAAAAGGGTCATGATTTTCATGATCGATTTGTCTAGCTACAGGCTCAGTCGATCGCTTGTTTATCTGCTTGCCCAACTCGAATGGCGTAAGTTGTACCATACGTTTGTCTACATTACGCACTAGAACTAGTATAGAAAAAACCGTGCTTGTCTATGTATGATATGATTGTATTCTCACTGCTATGACATTGCTAGTGGTTCTTTGTGTGTGAACATGCGATGAGTGATTGAAGCCGATTGACGACGATCGATTTCCAAGCGAAGCCATGTGGATGCATGGCATGCACTTCGATAGCTATGTGTATAAGTGCATGATTGTGTGCATGTCGGCCAACCATTACATTGTGTATATAGTGGCATCCTGCCAACAGATAGATCCAATTCTAGGGTTTATGTTGCTCATTGATTCTGAGAACACATCCATACGGACGAGTACGGGATATTAGCATGGCTTCGAGGCACACAGACACAGATCTAATGCCAATGAACGTGTCAGACGATGCTTTGCCAATGGTGACACGCATGAAGACACGATTGTTTGCACGAAGATGCATTAAATTTGCACGTGGCCTCTTCAGCAGATGTTCTCTCTCATCGACCACGACAGTTCTATCGATGACGAATAAGAAGAGGCAAAATTCGAGACAGCAATATTAGACTTGTGCATATTGTCTCTGATTAACAACAAACTAATCGGCTTCTGTTTTTACCAAGTACACTCACGATTACACGATTACACGCTGACACAGAAGACCATTTCTGCAATTAGTTACTCACAATACGTGCAGTTACGGCAGCAACAACAATAACAACTCTGTCGGCGATTGATTTCCGGCGTCGTATATTTATATATACACACACATACACACTGAACGTGTAGGGGCACTAAAAGTGGTACACTCTCCGTGATTGCAAGCATTCGTTCAATGAGGCCAGCTAGAATACTGCTTCTGCTACTGACAATAAACAGACGCAGCTGTATTAATCAAGTTTGTTATTCTTTCTTTCTTTCTCCTTCTGAACCTCGCAACTGTTGTAGCAGTGTGGTAGTTTGTAAGTGAATTCGTTCGCATTACTTGCTCGTCGCTGCTCACACACGCGTCGCAAATCTCTAAACCAATATCAGCGCCGATCATTCAACATAATGCGCCGCTCGCCCCCCGTCGTTGCCAACACACACTGGTTAGCTACAAAACTAAAGATAGCTAGCTAGCTAACTGTGCCGGCGAGATTAACAGCTCTGTTTACGTGGCGTGCCGGAAGCACACGGCTGTACGACGCCTCGCAAGACTAGTTTGCTATAAGTAGACTTGCTTGCGTGTGTGTCAGTTGGCAATTGAGAGTGAGCCACTAGCTTACTAGTGCCTCTAGCGTCGCCTAACTGGGCTACCCGTACATGTGTAGTCACTAGAACACGCGACGGTGTGTAAAAGAGACGACCGCGACAACGACGACGATGCGGCCATCGAATGTTTCGACAACGTTACTGGCGTCTGACCTGGTACAAGTGAGACACTATTCTAATTTGGGCAATGAGCGCATGGTGCGATACAATCATGACGTCATACGCTTGATTGCTATCCAGCACGCGGCCAGGTGCTGTCGGGCTTCAAGTTCGAGGCTCATCGTAGCGTTTGTCATTATTACAATCACCGCTAATGTGATGGCTTCAATCATCGGCTCACAGGCCAGTCGCCTACCTAGTACTCATATAGCCAACTATGTGGGCCAACAACAACAGCAACATCATCTGGTCCATAGACGTCAAGTGCCGGTACGCTTCAATACGAGCGCCAACACTTCGGTCAGGCGCCACCTAGCGCTAACCAATGGAACTATATTGAGTGATCCTAACAATGTCACGTCGTCCAAAACTAACAACGATACGCAAGATCGAACGTCCATGATTCAGATCATGAATCAATATGTCAACAATCGAGCCATTGATACGCCCACCTTCAATGCTCTCCTAGCCGGATATACCATACTGATTGTGATAGGCGTAGCCGGTAACGGACTCGTGTGTCTTACTGTAAGTCGCCTTGCCCTCCATGAATCTTGCTTGCTTAACCCCCGATAAGAATATCCTACATGAGAATGAGATTGATGACTTAAATTTGTAACCCATTATTGTTGCTACTTACAAACAAATAATAATGATCGACGAACGATAGGTTGCGAGGAAGCCCAAGAAAATGTTATCGGCGCGCAATATATTTATTGTCAATTTGGCCATATCTGATTTGCTCCTGTGTGTCTTTACAATGCCTTTCTCATTCATTGAGATCTCGACGAAAATTTGGCCAATGGGTGAGTGCTTGTCAAAATAAACATTAACAATCAATGTATTCACATATAGAGATGCGTTTGCTAATCTAATACAATTGATAACATTTCTCCTAACGCCTTTGTTCGCTGACGAATCCCGGAATTCATTACAACACGTTCGCTACTGATTCAATGAACTTACATCGATCTCTGCGCATTGGTTCGTTGTTTGTTTTCTTTTTTTGTTGCTTCATTCTCATCACGCAGGAAAGCTTACGTGCAAATTGGTTGCCGGCCTGCAGGCTACTTCAATCTATGTGTCGACTATTAGCATCACAGCGATCGCGCTTGACCGCTACAAAGTGATTGTGTATCCAACACAAGACTCACGTCGCCGCTTGAGTATATTTCTTACACTCTGCCTAATTTGGAGTTGCGCCCTCGGATTGTCAATGCCTTTATTTTATTTTCGGACAATTGATCACATCAAAATAGGTAGGCTTGATTCATCAGTTCCCCAGCCCAATAAATCACTTATTCTCGAAATCCACTTAACTTACTGAGTTCTCCATCAAATTAATTGTTCACTCAGGGCTGCCAGGATTGCATGCCATCGATTATTGCCTGGAACGATGGCCTGTCTCCCATGGACGACTCATATATTCGTTATTCTCCATGATGTTCCAGTATGTTATGCCAATTGTTATTGTCAGTTTAGTGAACGCTCGCATCAGCAAGAAGCTACACTATCGTATGGTGCGTAAATCGCAACAATATCAATTGGCTTGCAATCGGCGTCACCAGAAACGTTTGGTCAAGAAAACCAACACCATGTTGATAGCTATTTCGCTCATATTTGGCCTGAGTTGGTTGCCATTGAATCTTATCAATCTGCTCGCCGATGTTTATTATCCTTTTACAGATGATCAGCAATTCAAGGTGACATTTGCTATTTGTCATGCAATGGCATGCTCATCGGCTTGCAGTAATCCGATATTGTATGGATTTCTCAATGACAACTTCCGAAAAGAATTCAACGAAATATTCACCAGCTATTGTAATTGTTGTTGGCGTTTTTGCTATAGATCACAACCGTTGCCCTCGGCAGTCACACACAGCACGCTTGGAGCTCGTACACACACTCAAACCAGTGCCGACAATCATGATCATTTCACTATGAATTTAGGCAGAAAAAATGGCTCCACTGACCACATGAAACAGCGTTGCTTTACGGACCCCTCTTCAGTAGTGAACGGTACGATAAATGTGTCTGAGAATGAAAAAATTGAGCACAGCAATCATATTTGTTCTCTTCATCAATCTGATCTTTTGCCAGAGGACTTATCCGAAGCAAAGACAGCAGTAGAAACTACCACAAACCATGCGGAGCAATCGAATTTTCGAGAACGTCTCAATTCTCTATTCTCGTTGAAAAGATCTGATTCGAGTGCTCGATGCTGCAAATGTCATCGAAGACAGCACATTTCATCGTTGTCAAACAATCGCGACAGCCGAGAAAACACAAAAACCCCTTTGAAAAACATAAAGCGACGCTTCACGATCCAGCTAGTAGCTAATACTTTAGGTGGTGCTGCCGACTCTATAGTTCAAGCATTCTTATCTCCAACAATGCCCATGGTAGCGTCAACAATCAGCCATCACTCAAACAATCAATCTGAACCGATCCAATTTGGTAAACTTCCAGCTAACAATAGATGTGGCGCTAAAAATTGCAAGCATGATAGAGCAGCTGATAGTGCCCTTGAAAAGGCTAACAAAAATTCACGTAAGAGCTCGGAAAAAAGACGCAGTCGATGTGTTTCGTTGCCAGTCATAAATGAAGCCATCGTGGAGAACTCAGATGGGCCATATCACGGTCACACTTGCAAAGACACAAGTGGTAGGCCAACTGGTGAGCAATCTTTAGTTCTTACGTGCCCACAAACTTCATCTGCTACAAGGTCGACTTCGTTCATCGGCGGTACATATATTTATACAAGCGACTCGCTCAGAGTCAACGAAGAATACAATAGTGAATCTTCCGACGACAATTGTGATGATGATGATGCTAATAACAACGATAACTCTGACGAAGATCAAAACCATACCAGTGAGTCCCAATCCGAGAGGTGGGTTTCAGTCGGGACAAACGACACCAATTCAAAATCTATAATATACACTGTTTGTTCGTGCTGTTGTTGTTGCTGCTCACCAACAAGTTCGCATCATCTAGTGGAGTCAAACCCGGTAGACAGAAATCATAGCAAGAATGAGGAATCTGTTGCATCAAAATCTGTGCCAGCCATCAAGTCACAAAGACAATCACCTGTTGCCTTGAACACTCAACAGCAGCAGCAACAGTGTAACGATCAAGTATTGAGCAAATCGGTCGACGAAAAGCAACATAGTATCGATCACTCGCTAGAAAAGTCTTTGAAAGTCAACCTAAAAGAAGACATTGATGAAAACGTTACTCCTTTGAAGAGTTGTGGACATTCTTGCCAAGACAACAAACACAGAGACATATACAATGACAAGGTTAGCGACGTCACAAACAGCTCATGTCACTCGGAAAGCTGTGATCGATCTCAGAGTTTAAAAGACAAAAAATTCTGCTGCTGTTCGCAGAGTCACATGCAAGAAAGTCCATCATGTCTGATAAAATCAACTGATATAGAGAAGAGTGGCATAAAATCGTGTCATTACAGTGACACATGCTTAGATTGTTCAGCACCTTCTAGAGAGCGTGTTCCGAGAAAGAGAACTTGTGTAGACTCAGACAAGAGCCATCAACAGTTGAAACAGGATCAACTGTCGGACTCTAAGCAGACAACTCTTTCAGTGTCGTCGATATCCGTTTCAGCTTCCGCGTCAGCATCTGCGTCATCTTCACAGCTATCACCATCTTCATCATCGGCGTCTTCTACTTCAACCTCGTCATCATCATCATCATCGGCGTCATCATCAGTGGCCGCGAATTCCTATTCAGTCAGCCGATCGGCTGAAGCAAGTCCCTCAACACCAATTTCGCCTAGTTGCTCGATAAGCGCTGAAACAGTCACACCCAGTCAATCGGTGGTATCGACGAGAGCGAGCTCGGTTGGACAAAAACTTTCTTCCCGAGTCCAGCAAAACGGGTAACACTGTTTTCAGAATGTAACGATTGTTTTGTTATAGGTGAAACAAATCTTTCAAGTGATACATGCAATACAGTGTTGATTTTCAGTGGTGGTACAATAAAGAGATTTTATTAAAGTTTTAATTATTCAAGTCATATTTGATACTCTTGGTAGTAAAGTTGATTATTAAATGACCAAGCAGATTTCAATCATTTCAGCTGTCATTGTTGTTGTTGTTGTTGTTTGTTGTACGTCTGATATTTGAGCGCCACTTGATTAGATACATCCAACAGCTCAGGTACCTGCAAAACAACGGATAGTAGAAGATGTTAGTTTGGTGAATTCAAATTATGCTTATTTCTGTTATTGAAAGTTCTTCTATAAAACTTACCGATGCCATTGAAGTTGTTGCATGTGTCGATAATGATGCTGAAGAGCTCGCAACGATGAGATGATGCAAATCTTGTACGACTAGCGACAAATTATTCCACTTGTTGGCTTTGTGTGACCATTCTAGGTGAGCTATTGCAACGGCCATGCTCGACACGGCCACCACGGACGGCATCAGTCGGCTCAATCTTGCGTCTATAGTTCATTGTTTGCAAAGATTGTTGCAAAAGATTGCGAAAGAGTAAAGGATGTGATGATTAGTGAATCTTCTACAGGTAATGAATGTCATTCAGATTCGCGAAAGAAGACAATATTGTTAATTGCTAATTGCGTATGAGTGTTGCATGTTGCAAATTCTGTAGGAATCATTTAAAATTAATGTTTCAACGTGATTGCTTTGATCTTCGAAGTCGGAAACGTATTTGGGTAAAGTCCAGACGGTGAACTCAGAATGAGAAATGTAATCATGGGCAGGTGAATATGCTTCCTGCAAAATCAAGCTCTCGCGATCGTTGTGAATTTGTGAATCACACTCTGTTGTCTATAATAGTTATATGCTGAGCATCACGCATTGAGTAATTTTGAACGTTGTCAGCAGCGAACGAACCAACGGAAATCACGTGCATCACAAACATTCCAGTATGAATTGCAGATGTGAGCATCAATTGTCACCAACAACAACAGCAACAAACGCAAGACGCGTTCATAGTAAGAAGCACATTCTGAGTTTCATCACTTGCTGTGAATGACCTTAACCATAAGCCCAGCTTACAGTAATAGCATCACACACAATGTTGCAATATTAATATTGAGCAATGTTGACAAACTCGTGCTCTTTGTTGTTGTCGTTGTTGTTTAAATTATGGCGCAGCATCGTTCATAAACGCACAAGGTCGGATTTGGGTTCTGTATGAGCAACTCAGATGATGAGTAGATCGCTAACGATGGTCAAAAATCAGCGTCGATTAGCGATAATGCATAATTGCAAATGCAAATGACGATGTGCTAGCAGATGACGTGTCAGTTAATTCTCTCTCATAATGTTATTGTACGACAGGATCTGATGAGGGAGCATTAGACTATCCTGGAAAATTAAATGACCACCTTATAGAATCATCAAGAGAGCGAGCGAAAGAGGAACCTGATTCGTGAGAAATCTGAAACGAGCGATCATGTTGCCGGTCGTCACTCGTGCATCACCGAAACATCACCTTAGATAAGAGCGCGCGCTTAGATTACAGACAAACAATTGCTGCTCATTCTATTTCTATCTTACGAATGAAGCAACAGTTAGCAGATGATCTTCAATCATATGCTAGAAGTTTCTCTATCAAGGTTTCGTCGTCGCCTGCTTGGCTTCTGATTGGAAACCTTTGCCTGGCACCAACGCAACACGGGCAGTTATAGCGGACTGCAATTTATTTATAATTGTTTTTTGTTGCGCAATTCGTACCACACATTAACCATCGGTGATGAAAATGCACTCATCACCAAGAGAGACATTCTTATTGTCAAGAAGACATGGATATGAACGTGGACGTGACGTCACGTGCCAGCGTCGAGTTTAGCTGTTGCTGTTGAATAACAACAGCAACAAGTAGGATACAGGAGAAGAATATGAAGAGAAATGCCTTTTAAGATTTAACCGGAACCATTTCATGCTCGTGAGCAACGAAATCTTACGGTGATTATGCAACTCATTTGAAAAAAGCGGAGGTGAACATACATACGTGCTTTGAGTGTTCACTCTTGAAACAGCAATTTCCAGACATGGGCAGCATCGCTACCGATGCCAATTCTAATGCTAGTTTGTTGTGCGTCCAAATGAAGATGCACAACACTCACCAGGTGGCGCTGCCCTCGTACGACTGATTGACTGACGCAATGAAGAATGCCTTCAAATGTTACCCCGCGAATTTGTAAATCTGTGGGTGAAGAACTCACTACAAAAGCAAAGACAGCGACCAGTCACGGAGAGAATGCAGTCAGACAAAGGCTGAATGTTGCTGCACTTCCGTCCGTCCGTGGTTAAAGTGACTGAGCGTCGTTTGTCGCGCTTTTCTGTTCACTGATGTCGTTACAGTAGTATGATTGTTGCCTCTGTTGTGTCGCCACGTGCTATAACGCGCACAACATGCAAAGTACAATCACTGCGTTGTTGTTGCTGTGCATTGACATCGTTGTGTTAGCCTCGTGCGTATGCATACTTGTGTGTGTGTGGCTACAGCTGTTGTCGAAATTTGTGTGCTTTTCGTCGATGAAGGTCGATCAGAATTCTCTCTCCGGTTGCAGCATCGTCATCTATTCGTTCGTTTATTTGTTCGTTGTCTAAAGTGCCGAACACTCAAACCATCGAGCATATCACAACAAAATAAAACCTCCTGATTATGTGCTTGCAGGACACGAACACGCATTTGGCCCAAAGCGGAAATGATGAAGCCACGTAACTTTAGAGCACCAACTATCGACCGAAATTATTGTTCAAATGTTGAAGACAAGAATCGACGAATTGGACAATTTGAATCGAATAGATTCGATTTGGACGGTTCAATTTTAACGCCGGAAGTGACGCAGCTTCAATATAAAGCTACCCAAGTAGTTCGAAGCTTTACATGAATCATCTCGCACAGACACTAAACTGCAAAAGGAACAATTGTTCATTATTAATACTCAATATTCGCTATTGAGAGTACGGCATTGAAAATTGCGAGGAAGGCATACTCGATTCGAATCGTTCACTCGGCTGTGAGCACCACTGTGTGCATAATTGTGTACGCTCTTAGGGAGAATCAAATAGCCTGTTTGTCTGTCTTCTGTTCAGCCTGTCATTCGGCCAGGTCAAACAGATGAATACATAGACAGAAAAAAGGAACGGACGAACGAACGATGAGTTAATTGTGGGGGTGACAGCTCTTGCACAATTGGCATCTCTTGTCAATTATTTTTATATTATTTGTATGTATTGTCATAAGGACAGAAATATCAACAGGCAGCTGCGCCGACGAAGAAACGCAACTCGAACTAACGTTCAATCAATGTCGCAAGCATTGTTTTTTTATTGCTGACTACTTCCAGTGAACGAGTGGGCTTCCAGGCAAGTTCGAGTTTTGCAATCTAATTTTGCATGCTCTCATCGAGAACCACAAACTATTAAAGATGTGGTGAAAATATTGAATAAATAGCAATCTTAAAGATTCTCAAAGAAATATGTTCTTTTCACAATGAGTCTAATTTGATGACTTTGGACTCAATTGTTACAAGTCATGCAATTGTAACTATCTGTTCAGCTCTCTCTCTCTCTCTCTCTCTCTGTGCGTGTGCGTGCGTGCGTGTGTGTGTGTGTGTGTGTGTGTGTGTGTCACGGGAATTTGCGAAATCTAAACAAAAGCAAGTCAGGAAAGTTTTTTTTGATGATCGAACAGCAATGAATTCAAGCTTTAGCGACAAAGTTGACAATCATGTGAATCAATTGATCAATTCAAGATCGCTGTACACAACAAACTGTCATGACTTTTCTCTCAAGAGTACTCCTTCTGAAGTTCCTTAAGTCTGTGTAATTTAATTGTGTGCATGTGAGACACTCTGAATGAGATGGGAACTTCTTGTGGTTTAACGATCGAGACGCGACCAATGCACGTGAATAAACTAATGAAAACGCAACGAATAAATTGTTGCATTGGATTGAACCGAACGGAACTGATGAAATTATTAGATTGAACAAGGGAACGGACGTCGTAATCGAACGGAAAGTGATCAGCAGGTGAAGTTGTCGTTGTTGTGAGCGCGGCGACACCAGCAACAACAAGAAGTCAGCTGGAGTCGTCATCAGCTCATACAATGTAACTGATTGCAGCAATGCAAATGACAATAAATGTCAGTGAAGGTCAGTGCACGTGCTGGTCTGTTTTACACTGTTCTGTTGCGAGTTAGTGAGCGTGTAGCGTGTGCACGTGCATCAAAGTCTCTTGTGAGTGCCTTGTGTGAGCGTGAATTAAAAAAAGTTGCGAGAAAGAAATGCAAGTTTAACGAACTTTAAACTTGAATGAAAAGGAAAAGATAAACCTTTTTCTTTTCTTCTTTTATACTTTTCTTTGCACTTTGCACTTTAAACTTTGAACTCTAAACTCTACATTCTGAACTTTTCACTTGAATTAGATTCGAGTGAACTTCGAAGCAGATCATTGGAAGCATCAATGACATCCTATTGAGCTTTGAACGCGTTCGTGAACGAGTGAGCCTGTATCAAGGTGGCCTACACACGTAAACAGAAAAGCTGATAGATTATTTCTGAATCAAGGCCAATTAAGCGTTCCGTTTCTATTTCTACTGTTGTTGTTACTATCGTTTGCTGCCAGCTAATGACAACAGCGTTCATTCTTTCTCCATTCATTTATTGGTTGTTTCGCAGACGCACATAGGCAAACGCACGCTTGTACACTGTGAACGGTGTACGTCTCCGCTTCCGTTGCACTTCGATTATCGAGAGCGAGAGCGAGAGCGACAGCGAAAGCGACAGCGAACAACAAAGGCAAGCAAATTTGTCTGCTGCAAGAAATAACAATTGTTATAATTCTCCTGTGACCTTTCGATCTATCTGATCATATATTGAATTAGAGAAATTAGCTCACAACTCTTGCTTCTATTTCTCTTGCTCTTGCTCTTGCTTTCTTGTTGTTGTCAAGAACCTGAACTATTATAATTATAACTTCAAGTTATAACTGCCAACTCACTATTATTATAGACTCAACTCTCGTTTTCACCTTTGTCGGTCAAATTGTGAGCACACGAATCATTTGATTTGAAGCACGAATGGTTTTTTTTCCACATGCAAATCAAAATCACAATTGAAATAGCAGACTCAATAATGATTTGACCTTTGTGTGCGGCGAAAAAAGGGAGATATTTGCATGCAAATTGAACCAATTTTTTAACTTAAGCACACACGAGTCTGTTGTATTGACAATGCAAATTTGTTCCGAAACCATTGTCAATCATGTGCAGAAAACTTTCTATGAATAAACTTTCTAGTAGCGAGAGTAATTCAGTGGCAACTGAGTTTAGCAGCATCAGCAACAGTGTTGAAAAGAGCGGAAGTAGAAAGAGGTAATTATTATTGACAACAATTGCAAATGTCGATCATCATTTGCAGATTTGTTTGAACTCATTTATCCACAATTGCACATTGCACTCGTCCGCAGTTGTACATCGCGATGTACAATTGAATTCCTTGTGAGTAATCAAGTTTTTATTCATCAAGAACAAAATCAAAATTAAAAATAATTAAAACCGACTGGTGCACGAGACTTGTGTCATTGAAACGTTCATTGAGCAAAACTGTAGATGAAATAGCCATGTCAATATATAAATTATGGAGCATTAATTGATTAATGCTGTGGTCGTTTTGGACTTTTAAATTTTAGGTTCATCCATCGCTCGCACACGCACACGAACACAAAATGGAGTCGCGTGGTGTGTGCAGCTCAGCCAGATTGTGTGTCAATTCAGATGTGGCAATTTGTATGATTAGCCAATAGTCCATCATCGAGCAATCAACAGTATCGATCGCCGGAGTGAGTGTTAAAAATTGACCGCAATCGGCGTGCCTGTCCATAAGTCCATGTGTGAGTGTGTGTCAATTGCACAAAATGGCCGCCCACAACACCGGCATGGACACCAACAGCGCAAGCACCAGCACCAGTAAAAGGACTGACAGTAAGCGACTGAGCGCGTTTAGTACAGGAACCATTCGACTCAATGTCACACTATGTTAGCTAACGTTAGCCCTAAAAGTCGAAAACAGTGTCTATTCGTGCGTCGGTTCGTTATCTATTCATTCACTCACTCAATCACTCGCGTAACAAGTGTCACCTAGTGATGTTGATGTTCATGAGACCGACAGCGCGATATGTGTTGCTTGAAACTCAGCCAAATAGAGCGCAACTACGTTGTATCGCGTTTCTTTTCTGCAGAAACAGCAGCGGTGCCAGTAAATGAGACTTGTAGCATGCAGTACGCATGAAATTGTCCAATCGTATTGTGTTCGTCAACGACACGCTCAATCTATCCAGTGACACTAATAGAATGCACTAGTTTACTCTGCGCTTGATGCCCTTTTACTTAATACAATAGTAAGTGTTGAGCTACCGCAACAACTATTGCTATTTGCTGTTTAACAAGTGCACACAAAACCAATCGCGTTTGTTTGCTTGCTTGATTGTTGGAACGCAATGAAGCCACCAATGACAACAATCGACTAATTACATAATTCGTTGCTTGTTGCATGTTTCGCGAGAAATATGATGTATCAATTGAAGCTGGTATACGCTGTGTTTCTTTTTCTCGATTATGAGCTCAATTTCGCTCGATCATTGCTTGCTCGTTCTCTCATCGTTCATATTGATGGCCACGAATTGGTCACACATCCACACAGACCAAGTCATTGGTAGCACAACAGCGGAAGTTCAAGCTCGAGTGTTCATATTGACCGACGACTGTTTCTCGCCGCCTCGATTAGCAAGCTTTAGTTTGTGTCGGTCGTGTACTTTTTATTGCACACTTGTCAAAAACAAGCATACACATATACAGGGAGAGAGAGAGAGAGAGAGAGAGACCGCAGTGCATTCGTGAGCACACTAACTCTCGCGAGTTGTCTCATTCGTTCGTTCGTTACAAACCAAAAGCAAGAGAGCAAAAGAACGGACGAACGTTAATAACGAATCGAATTTTCGACGCGAATAAATCAAGATTGCGCCACTGCTGTGTTGCAAGCGCACGCAATGGTAGCGACAACTTTGAAACACGCACACATAGAACGACAAGTAACAAGCGAAAGTTTGAGCTTACTCGCTTGATGGTCAACTAAAACTAACATCGGACAAGCTTGATTGGAAAATTCTCCGAAAGCTTCACTGAAAGCAGTTGATAAGCTGTCGTTGCGACAGTTGAAGCATATGCTGCATATTGTGCAATAACGACACCGGCAACGGCAACATTGCTGTCTTACTGTCGATTTCAATAGCCAACTCACAAGCATAACAAGTATAGCAACAGTGAGAGCGTAACAGTTATAGCAGCGAGACAAGTCCACACTTGTTGCTCGCTAGCTCGCTCGCCCGATACAAGACACACGCTCGTAATGTTTGCTTTCGCTTTTACGCTTGCGTTGACGAATTTCGTGCACAAAATGGCGAACGTTGCACGAGTTTCGTAATGTACACTCTAACTGTGCAAGAGTTGCGTAATCGACGCTTACATGCAGCTGCACTTTAACTCAACTGATAAACGCACAGGCGGACGGATGGACGACAGACGGTCGAATAAATAAATGGATGGACAAATATCGGCGACGGCGACGGTAAATACTAACATTGGATGGTAAGCAGCGTAACAAATGCCATAGCGAATGCTTTATTTTGAAAATTGCAACGTGAACGGCGTTCACGTTGCTATGACTTGCTGGATTGCTGTGACGCCCCCACGTTCGATTCCTTTGCTTTGCTCTACTTGTCTTTTATCTTATTGAGAAGAACGCGCGAGTCTTACGCAATTACTTGCAACGCTCGCAATGCAAGACTGTTCAAGTCGGCCCTTTCAAATTCGCGCAATCGTTCGACTGGTCAATGACCGCTAGCGAGCGCCCGAACACAACCAATGTGCCATTCCCAACACTACTTGACAATTGATGGAGCGAGCAATCGATAAAGGCCACGAGGTGCAAATCAATTCGATTCAATTCATACAGAGATCGGATACACAATCAGATTTGGCTCGAATCTGTTCGATTCGAATAGATTCAATTCGGTAGCCACGTGCTGCTTGTTGCTGGCAGTGCAACAGTGCCAACTGAACACCAACCACGTGCCACGTGCCATTACATGCTACGGCATGCTGAAGAGCAAGCAAAGTCTGTGTTCGTGTGTGTGACGGCTGCAAATGCAGATGCTGTTTTGCTGGTTGCTCAACTCTGGTACCAATTCAACGAGAGATGAATTAGAGCTGCTGCTGCTGCTACTACTACTACTGCTAATGGTAGTTTCTTCTGATGACGGATGAATAATGAGTTGCTTGTTGCTCGTTCCACTGTTCGCTTGACCATTGGTCTGTTTGTCTGATATGGCCTTCCGAGTAATCGATCAGAACAAACGTTCGTAACCAGTGTGCGCTCATTCGATCATCAATGAGCGAACGAGTGGCGCGTGACGATGACGAGTGATTGGCGCCAATCAAAAATGCTCGCTGCCTCTCTTGATTGCTTACATTTGTGTATTTATATTATATATAGATCTATTCCGACAAACAATGGCTCCATCGATCGAGCGATAGCTGTAATCGGCTTCATTCATCAGTGCTGATTCAAAACATGCACACAGTGAACAGCAGCAATGATAAAAGCACGTGCCGTTGCTATTGTTATTATTGCTGTTGTTGTTGAATCCATGAACGCATTCGTGCTGTATGCGCGTCCAAGTGTGAATTGATGATGGCACACGTCGACAAATGAATAGATTCCATGCTTAGAATAACTTTCCGCTTAATGGAAGTCTAGCGTACAAAAGTGCAGTGCTCGTGTTGGTAATATTGTTTCGCGGCACCTGCTACCGCTACCAACACGTTCTTCTTGTTAACACTTTATATATAACATTTCGTGAACAACACTTTTAAACAGAGCAGAACAAACTTTGACACACACCAGCTTTTAGCAATGAAGTGAATGAACTTTGAACTTAATCAATGTGCAATTTGGCGTGCTTTGTGAAACTGACTGGATTGATTTCAACTGAATCGGACAAGCATTAGTTCTGATTTGAAACCAGTCAATATCAATTAATACCAATCGGGTCTTGAAACTCGGATCAGATTATTATTATTATTATAACATCCACGATCAATAGAATTTTAAGAGTCGATGAGATTATGATTTGATTGTTACAAGCTTACACTCACACATATATAAGCATATACTCATTAACAATCAGAGTCTGATAATGATCACTAAAGGCATATTCATACCTAAAAAGCATAACAAGATTATCTAAATGGTCGCAAGATGCTCTGATAAAATGTAACGAAGTGCAAAAATGTATGACACTTGATTTTCTTCAATTACAATGTCTTTTTCTTCTTCGTATCGTTATTATAATCGCTCGATACAAGGTGCGAATAGCAAGAAATCAGTCGATGGTGACGTTGCCAGTGTCAACGGTGCGAAGTGGCCGATTTGACGATGCTACGTCCAAGTCGCTTAGGGCTAAATGATTGCGCAATTGAGCGTACAAATCCAGCGGGGACTGGGCGCGCGACGCGAAGATGATTTTGCGCCTAATGCGCGGTTCATCGTCCCAGCGAGCGAGCACGACGTTCGGTTGGGAGCCACTTATGATCGCATTGGTGGTGTAACTCATCGAGTCAATGATGATCGGCCTCTGACGGGCGAACGCCACGTTGCGCATAACCGACATGCGCGGATCGAGCCGATGCCAGGCGGCCAAGGACGCGGCCAACATATCGCTGGGCGCCCCATTGTCTCCGTAGGACACGTACTGCGGCTCACCTGTCAGAGATTGCTCGGCCACCGCAACCGCCGTGCTCAGCGACGCCATCTTCGATTGTGTTGCTGCTGTTGGCAATTGTGAGGCGGACACTGCTGACACACTACGCAAGCGTGCACTGGCGCTCGCCAAACCGGCACCCGATATGAGCAACGGCATCAACGCAGGACTTTGAATCGTGCCAATTGTTGCTGGGAGCTGCTCTTGGCCCGCTGTAACCGATGCTGCTGCTTCCGTTTCTGTTGGATGATCTAATTGCTCGTCTATTTCTTGGTCATCGCCACCTTCTTGTTGTAGCTGTTGCTGCTGTTGCAGCGGTCCACTCGATAGGGTGCCGCTGCCACTGCCGCCGGTGACGTCAACAGGTGCATCATTGACAGCGCCATCAACACTAGCGGCACCGTTGATATTATTATTAGGATTTCCTGCAACTGCAGATGCCGATACAGACGCATCAATGTTATTATTATGAATGTCACGTTTCATAAGCGCTCGAGGCGTCAACTTATTGTCGTCGTCGCCGTCGTCACCGTCTTCAATGGCGCGACGTTTATCGCGACTTACGCTTACAACGCTGTCGTCTTGACTTCCGGAGGTGCCGGAATTGGAACCGGGCGCTTGTGTCGTCTGCGACTGCTGCTGCTGCTGATTGGAGGGGCGCGACGCGTACCGACGCGACCCGCCATGGCGGTGATTGTTGCCGTTCTGAACTGCCGGCTGCTGACCGCTTGAGAAATTGACGCCGTCTTTGTTGGCCGTCGCCGCACCTGACGCACTCGTAGTCACTGTGATTGTTCGCTCGTCATCTTTGCCACCTGAATCTCCCCTGCTGCCTGTATCTCCCCTAGTGCCTTTCAATCTTCTGCGATGTTTGTCTCTGTTCTCATCTTCATAGTCGTCGCCATCTCTGTCGCGATCGCGATCTTTGCTAGTTGATTCTTTGATCACAGTGGTCGTTTTGACACCTGTCTCTACTGAAGCATCCGGTCCGCCCGAAGACTGTCTACGCGAATAAGGCGAGTCATTGTTGTTGTTGATGTTGCTGCTGCTGTTAGCCGGCACTGTGGCGTAACGCGTCACGTACTGCACCTGAGGCTGTTGCTGCACGTATTTGATAGTTGGCTGTGACTGTGTCACGATCATTTGTTGTTGAGGCTGAGCTATGATTTGCTGTTGCACTTGAGGCTGTAAAATTACTTGTTGTTGGGGTTGTGACGCAGTCACAACCTGCTGTTGCTGAACTTGAGGCTGGGGAGCCGATACCATTTGGATGACCTGCTGCGGCTGTGGCTGCTGCTGTTGTTGGACTATTGGTTGTTGTTGAACTATTTGCTGCTGTACAGGCTGTTGCAATTGTTGTACATGCTGCGATGGTTGTTGAACGAGTTGCATCACGGGTGTCAGAACAGTCTGTACTGGCTGATGCTGCTGTCGGACAGGCTGCTGAACGACTTCCTGCACGGGTTGCTGAATTACAGGCTGTTGTATGGTTTGTTTCACTGTCTGAACGGGCAGCTGTACGGTTTGTACCGGTTGTTGTACTTGTTGAATTGGTTGTTGTACGGGCTGCTGCTGCTCTACAGGCTGCGAAACAGTCTGTACTCGTTGCACTGCTGGCTGCACAGTCTGCTGCACTGGTTGCTGTACCACCTGGGTCGCCGGATGCACTACTTGCTGCTGGGGATCCTGTTGAATGTTTTGGACCGGTCGCTGGACGGTCTGCACTTCCACAGGCTGTTGAACACTTTGTTGGACAGGCTGCTGCACGGGTTGTTGGATCGTTTGCACTTGCTGGACAGGGCGTATTGGTTGCTGTACGTGCTGTACCTGAACCGGTTGCACCTGTATTTGTTGGATAGGCTGCTGAATGGTTTGCACTGGCTGAATAGTCTGTACGGGCTGTTGCACTGGTTGCTGGATTGTCTGTACCTGCTGCACAGGCTGCTGTACTTGTTGCACGGGCTGCTGAACTACTTGTACTTGGACAGGCGGCGGTGCGATTTGCTGGACAGGCTGCTGAATCTGCTGAACAGGCTGTTGCACGGTTTGTACTTGTTGTTGCACGATTTGTTGAGTCGGTTGCGTTTGCACGACGTTCGACGACACCTGTTGTAGTGGCTGTTGTATAACGGGTTGCACACGCAACTGTTGTATTGGTTGCTGAACAGTTTGCATTGTTTGCTGCGGCATTGGTTGTACTTGCACCAACTGGGTTTGTTGTTGTTGGACGGGTTGTTGTACGTATATCACGCTCGGTGACTGTTGTTGCGGCTGCTGTTGCGGTTGTGGTCGAGGCTGTTGAGGCTGTTGTGGCTGTGGTTGTTGTTGCTGTTGCTGCTGCGGTTGCATAGCACTAAAGGACGAGGCCGAAGACGTGGCCGTAGATGTCGATGTAGTTGAGGAGGTCGCCGTCGAGGTGCTGCTGGTTGACGCTGCTGAAGACCCTGCAGAACCTGACGACGCCGTGCTAGTTGTTGTTGTTGATTTCGTGACTGGCTGCTGTTGCGGCTGACCAGTTTGTTGTTGCTGTTGTGGTTGATAATTAGTGACATAAAAGGGTTGCTGTTGAGCAATTATCAATTGCTGTTGTTGTCTTATCTCTTGATCTTGTTTCATTTGTTGCTCTTGTTGTTGTCGAATTTGTTGCTGTTGCTGTTGCTGTTGCTGCTGCTGAAGTATGGCATTATTAATTGTTATAGATTGGGATTGTTGACCCGATTGTGATTGGTGGCCAGAATTGGGATTAATCCCTGAACCTGACATCAAATTGCCTGCCAATCCGAACAGACCGCCGATAGCGTTGAGTGGCGCACTTGGTACGCCCATTGAAGCCAGAAATTCATTTCCTGAACGCGCTAGACCATTCAGAGGGCTCAACACTGACATCAATCCATTGTTGTTATTGGCCGATTGGGTGCCACCTTGATGCACGGTGATTGATTGGCCCGGGCCAGACGAGCCGGCGCCTATTTGTGCACCGTTCGTGACGCTCGACGTGCTGGAGCCGACGCCCTGCGTGTGGTACACCTCGTTGGCGACAGGTGTCATGGCAGTGGCCGCATCGTTGATGACGTGCGCCTCGTGCGCGCCCGTCGACGCCAGCGAGCTGACCAACGTGCCACCAGCGCTCAGTGGGCGCGCCACAAAGTCTTTGACGAGCTGCGCCATGCTCTCGCTGGCGCCAGTCAGCGCGTCCATCGATGTCGACGTGTATTGCTTGCCTGCCGCGCTCAGTGTACCCGCTAATCCGTTGATCATTGGCACAAACGGTGAGCCGTTGTTATTGTTAGAGTTGGATGAAGTGGTAGACGTAGCACTCGATGATGCGCTTGCCGAAGCACTGCCTGAATCGCCACCACCGCTGCCACCGTGGTTGTTCCCGTCGCCATTTCCTGTGTTTGAACCACCTAAGCCGAAGTTAAAACCAAATAATTGGGCGTGCGCTTGTTGCGGCACATCACAACACGCGCTTACAAGCACGAACAGCAACAGTGTCGTCGACAACGTTACCGCATGATCTCGTGTATTTTGTTGTTGCTTCCTCTCAGGTCGTAATGGATCATCTTGATGACTTGAGCGATCGTAGTGCCTCTGAAATATTGACATTTTTCTCTTGTTCTCCTTGGTCTTATCGTTCAAATCATTACACTGTTGTTTCTTGAGTCGCTCTTGGTGACAAATGCTGTGGGTGCTCAGTGGCGTCTCTTTTGATTTGATTGTCGTGATGTGTTTGATGCATATATTGTTGTAATGGTTGTTGCTGTTGCTGTTGCCGGTAGCATGCAACGAGCGCCAATGAAACGCAACGCATGATCGAGCGACGATCTGGCGCCCGCGTTTGCGCTCGTCCAGCATGTGACGCACAATCAGTGTCGCTGATTGTGAAAGTTCTCAATCAGCTATTGTTCGACTCCTACTGCCGCCCTGTTTACCGCAGTTGAATCTCTATAAATCTGGTACGTGCGTTTTCTCTCTCTCTCTCCCTCCCTCGCTTCTTGATTCTCTGATTGCGTCTGGTTCTCCTTGATATTGTCTATTGCTTCTCGATAGATACTTCCAACTATTGCTCTTTGAGTAGTCACTTAGTGGTCGATTATTCGTAGTAGCTTATTTGTATGGTACTGTACTCTTGTTGTCGTTGCTGATACTTGTCAACACAATGAGCATCAACACACTGTGCAGAGCACACGCATTACGGTGTCACGCAAAATACGAAATAATACGATGAAACACGTGCTCTGCTTATGCACACTGCTAAGGTGGTGCAATAAGAAGTGTCTGCTAGTCAATAGTTGTTACAATTCAAAGGCGCCACAACTCTACACGAATCGTTACTTCAATCGCATATCGATCAATGACTGAATGTGTAAATGTACGTGTGCAAGTGTGTGTGTGTGTGTGTGTGTGTGTGTGTACAAATGTAGGTGGGTGTGTTCACTCATGTGAATGAATATTGAAATCGAATCAATTCAACGATTCGATCAACAGCCATTCATGAAACGTTGACCGATGCGTCACAACGACATCATCATTATCACCATCGTTTTTTTCACAGCAGTTAATTTTCCTGCCTACCTGTTTGCCTTTCTTGATCAAGAATACGCACGCACGCACGCACACACACACACACACACACACCGCAAGCAAGATTTACACTGCCAAGCGTACTGTGCGGGGATATCTTAACAATTGTACCACTGATGCCGTATCGTGCGGTACAATCAAATGAAGGTTTCGTTCATGTGTGCTTTCACTTTTGTATTTTTGTTTTTGAATTATTGTTTCATTTTGTGCGCTCAACAGGTTCACTCAGGGTTTCACTGCAAGGTTCCCTTCAAGCTCAATGAGTTGATTTGGTTTTAGTTTACACTTGTCGTCTCGTCATTAGTATTACTATTATTACTGCTTGTAAAGTACAGTGAAGCCTATCGCATCATATGACAAACTCGCAGACGCACGCACTCTCCAGTACTGTGCTCTACAAACTTGTGAGTAGTAGTTCACTTTTCAACTAACTCTATTACTCTATCGATTGATCTATTAATCAATACTTCTCAATTTCTTTTGCACTCAGTTGCAGATATGTTATTTTGTGGTTACAACTGCAGATAACAGCACAAACCTTTTTATTATTATTTTGCTGTATGATCATAGTTGAGAAAAGTTTCCACTAAGAGGGTCAATAGCATTTGTCATTTGTTGTTGATTTGAGTCAACTGCAATTACTTGTTAGTTGATTTAAACGACCAACAAGGGCATCAATGCTGCGTGGTTATCCAAGTTTCCGCATTATATGATAGAGGAATGATTGCAATCAAATGTGTCACATCATTCGATGGAATGTCCTACAACATAGGTAAGTGAAATGTCAAGTCTTATCAACGAAGTTCAACAAGTGATCGACTGTAACTTTGTGTGCGCATGTCTAACAACAAATTGTGTGTGCGTGTGTTTGTGTGTGTGATTGAGCGAATGTTAGATTGGTCAGTTTGTCCGATGCAATAATGGCATGCAAATTGCGCTACATCAAATGCCATTACATGGCATTTCATTGAAATTCTAACACACATACAGATCGATTAGAAAATCTGTGCAAATTGCATCCGAATTCAGCACGCAATATTTTCTACGCTAAATCCAGATGTTTACGCAATCTAATCGAATATTTTTCTCCAATTCATTTCGCCTAATTCAAACTTGAAATAGTTGAATTTCTTTGCACTACATTTGTGCAAACTTGTCACTATGTGTCTATTACTAGACCAATGTCATGACATGTCAGTGACGTAAGTGAAATGCCACACAGACAAACACGAGAGTTTGGCCAACGAAGCAGATGTTCTTTATAGCTGTACGTGTGATTCAATACTAAAAGAAGATAGTCTGGCCTCGATTGAACGATCAGAGAAGCATATAGAGAGCGCCGTCAGGGGGAGCATTTGTTACTATGAAACATTGCATTGCTTTGCTCTCATCCAAGTCATAGTTCAATTTGACGTCAGTGTGTGCTGTGAATTTTTCTGCCACCAGAAGCTACAATTGCTGTATGATCAAGCATTGAATAGTGAACATGGAGTGAGCTAACATGACACATAGTGGCACGTGCTGCTTTGGTGGCTGGTGTCACGTGCTGGCACGTGCCATCAACAACATAACACGAGCAACAGCGACGGCGACAACGTAACCAGCACAGGCAACACAAGCAGAAACACAAGAACAAACACCTGGCGATTTAAATGAGCGCGTGCATGTTTGTCATTGATCGCTCATTCATTCAGCTCAGTCGAATTCGAATTCGAAATGAATTGGGCCAGCCAGCCAACAGCCGGCTGCTGTTGGCACACAGCAACATTGGGTGCCTGTCAGTGCGTGTCGCTCAAGCGCACACCAACCGGACGGATCGACAGACACACACGGACAATGGAACCATGTCACCTGCGCACTGACACGCCCACTCGCAGTGTTGCATAGCAGAGTTGCAAACGCCGACGCCAACGCCAACAGACACACAGATGTAAGCGCACAAATACAAAAGGCTGCGTTGATGGTTGAAAGAAGGTGATTGTTGCACGTGCACAAGCAACGAATGATGCAAACGATGAACCGAGTTATCGATAGTGTCGTCATCTAGCAGTCTGCTCGCTTTTACGTTGTCTGTCTGCCAGACGAACCGACGGATATACATGAGCCGTCGTTGACATTGCTATTGCTATAGTTGTTACGACACAGACGGACGGATAAAGATTTATACGTACTCGTCTCAACGTGTTAGTTGATTTAAAAATCAACACAGCGCAACACGATTATGAAGCACAATGGCGCAATGCAAACTATACTTCAGCTGTTGATATTATTATACACAAACTTTGAGAATCTGTATTCTCTGTGGGAGAAACTAAACTCAATGCGGCTAAGGGCCGCATGCTGCTGCTGTCCATCATCAATGGTTGGCACCGACCAAATCAGCTGGCACAATCATCAGTGCGATCAAGCGGGCGAGAACAGTGTGTTTGTCATCGTGACCATCAGACTTAGCCGGCGTACAGCACGCTATTGCGGGTAATTGCTGTAGATTCAATTCTCGCATAAAAATGCACACACAAGCGAACAAGTATATAAGCAAAAACAATATATATATAAATAACACAGCTAGATGTGCACGAACCAGACAAACACACAACTCGACACGACACAGCACGTGTCGGATGGTGTTTTGTTGTGCTGTGCTG
This sequence comes from Fragariocoptes setiger, assembly GCA_019968535.1. Lineage (NCBI taxonomy): Eukaryota > Metazoa > Arthropoda > Arachnida > Trombidiformes > Phytoptidae > Fragariocoptes > Fragariocoptes setiger. The sequence continues at coordinate 41,988 of JAIFTH010000013.1, forward strand.
TGCTGTGAACGACACAACGCGAGTCGGCACGCGACTGGTTGTCACATTTTGCTGGCAATAAATATCAATACAACCAGCAAAATGCAATGAATGAATCCGAGTGAGGGCTGATGAAACGAGTGAGTGCGGCACACATGCACGCAAATTGCACAAGCAACAACCGAGTACCAACAACAGATGGTCAGATAGTTGTCGTATAGTTCATTCCAAGAGAGAAACAAACAATGCTTGACAACTAGGCTTGAAGAAATTCGTTTCATTTATTAAAATCTTCAAAATGTTTATTGCATTTTTCACTTTCTTGAGTCTGGGTCAGTTTGCGTTAATTCTTGTTTGCGGGGCGCAAACAATCTCCATGAACCTATTTCGTGATATAAAAACACAATCGAACATGTTGATTGATTCACCAAGTGTTGAGAGGTGCTATTCTTGGCTCTCGATAGACAGAAATCGGCAGTCATAGGCCAATATAAAACGAAAGCAACAGGAGCAACGACATGGAAAATAAGAGCATACACAAACAAAAAAACGAAAAAAAACGAGGCCAATGCAATAGATAATCGGAATGAAATCAATCGATAGTCGCAATACAAAATCATGTTATGTAATTTGATGTCTATTAGATCGGCTACTTGATCTCAACGCACGCAGAATGAGTATTGCAACAAGAAAAAGAAAAGCAATTGATTTCGTTAATGAGAAATCACCTCGAATAACGGACCACTTGTTGTTGTCGTCTCAAATGGTGTGCTCTCAATTTGACTGTCGATTTATGTTTGGCTTTTTCTACTAGTAAACAACAATCATAACTACAAAGAGATGCCGACCCGCGATATATCGAGACGATCGTTCAATAGACAGACCTACAGACAGATGCAATGACACTTGAATTGCTTTGAATGAACTGACTCGAAACGAGCGGTAGTCACGAGTTGCGCAATCAGTTGAGTCTGTCTGTTTGTCGGTCGTTGTGGCTGTTGGCCTCATTCACTCATAACGAACGATTGTGTAACCGATAGCACGCTGACTAACGCCACTGACACAACTAACCATCGTCGAGCGAGAAAAAATACTGGGTGCCCGTTTATGACATCAACAACGATATTAATAACAATAAACTTGGCAATATCAAGAGAACGAAGCACAGAAGAATGCGATCAATTGAAACTGGAGTCCGTTACTTTTTTTGTCCGTACATTTGTTCGCTTGCTGGTTCAGTTTGATCAAAGGCTAGCTTGCTACGATTAGTATTGTCAATAACATGCATTGCAATGATGACAATGTCATCATTGCTGCGATGATAGTCGTCTCCTTTCGAGAGACGACTATCTCGACCATTCGATTGAGTAATAGTTCTCAATTGGCTCATCATATATATGTACATATAAATACGGCTATCAGCAAATAACTACGTAATGACTGTGAAATTCTATTCCAGTTGAGCTGTGAAACAACGCTCATCATTCAGGCAACTTTATACAACTTTGCCACCTGACGTTTGCACCTGACTTCCTGAATAGTGTGTGTTGCATTGAACACAATCACATGCGATTCAACGAATGCTTACACTTTGTTGCTCTTTTTCGAATTTTGTCGAGCTTAGCTTAGTTTAGTTGAGTAGAGTTTAGTCAAGCGACTAACTCTGGCTTGTGACAACAAGTGCTTGAACAACACAAAAATGCGTGAAACAAGTGAAAGAGGAGTCAATTTTCATGCTGAACGAATTTCATCACGAATTCATGTCGGTCAACATGTGAGCGCGTGTGTGCTTGCCTACGTATGAGTGTGGTTGTTCGTGTGAGGTATTTATCGTTCATTGACTATAATAAAAGCAATATAATAATAATGACTGACTCCTGTGTAAAAAGAATTGTGTTCTACTAATAGTAGCAAATCGAAATTAGTAGATCATTGTAGTAGAACACAATGATCAGCTCACAATCAAACTTGCAGCACAATCATTATATTCAATCAACGAAATGATTGAGCCTCACTTGTGGGTATCCTGGTTCAATTTTTGTGGTTTGTTTTGGATTTTGGCACTTGTGGCATTTTGTATCTTTAGAATAATGGCAACAGATTTGTGCTTGTTGATTGCATTCGACGCATAATAAACCCATCGTCAAATCGTTGGCGAAAGACTCATGTTTCTACTATGTGTCCTCGTGCAAGTCACAATGGCCCGAGCTTTAGTTTCTCACATTTGATTATCTCAAGCAATCCGATGGCTTCAACAGTGATATACTGCTTTACAATTCACAGTATCACGAGCAATCAAGAATTGTGAGTAACATTATCAACGAAGAGTTGAAACGAGTGAATGAGTTAATCTCCACGAAACACAAACAAACAACCTGGAGCTGCTCGACGCTAAGACCCAACGTGTACTTTGTATCAATCGACCAATAGATTATTGTTTGCACACTCACACGCATATGCTCACTACATTGCTGACTGTTCATCTTCAACAGGCCAAAGACAGTAGCCACAAAGATAGTTACTACACGAGAAACTGAATGAATGAAATTGTCAGTGAGTTGCGTTTACGTAAAGCTTAACGCAAACATCAAGTTGTTGCAGTTATTGTCCAATCAATCAGTGAATGAATCAATTCAATTCTCCTCTTTTCTCTTCACTTCATTTCGGAGCTTCAATTCTCGAGCTTATTGTTGGTGACAATAGTAATAATAAAACAGCGCTTACAAACGCTGTACTGTTTGAGTAAGCGACCAAAGAGCGACAAAAAATGTGTAGCGATAGATGATTATCTCGTCTGTTTGTTGGCTCACTCTCGCTTGATTGATTGATTGCTCATTTGCTGTTGTTGTAGCTCCAATTTACGTGTCAGTCCATCATTGTGTGTGGCTTAGTTGTGTAGCCACGACAATGATGTCTTTCACTATCATGACTATCAAACTACTAAACGACTATCATATCACTTGTGGTGCGTGCAATCATTAGAAAGCAGATTCCGATGGACATTCGATCAAACAATCGAATCGAAGAATTGACTTAAACGTTTGATTCAAAGTGCATCAAATTATGATCCACATTAGTGGAAGTTGGAGAGTGTACTTCAACTTCAGTGTTGAATGTCCAGCAAATGTTATGTAACGATAACTAAAACAAATACTAATTCACTATGAATTAACCAAACAGAGGAAAACAATCAATAGTGGGCTGCATGACAATTGTCATTGTTTGTCACTTACGTCGAGCCTCGTTCGTTGCGTGGATTCGTTTGTTTGTCCGTCTGTTTGATTCCTTCAGTTCGTTCAGTGTGTCCATTCGTTTCGTCAGCTGGCCGCGAAAAAAAAGCGACAGCTGTTGCTGCACACATGCCATTGGTGTTGCGCAATAGCAACGGCATGTATGTGCGTTTGCATTTTTTCGCTCTCGATTACGCAATAGCTGCCACAATTGCTGTGTTCAGTGACAAACCTTAACGTTAGAGATCACGTTGCTTAATACTGCGCTGCGTTCACGGAGCCTCAGTTGGTTCGACAACTTAGAATATTGCCGATCGTCGATCGAACAGACATTGTTTATGCAACGTCACAAGCAATCGTCAATTTAAAGTTTTTCTTTTTCATAAAACAACAACAGAGGCAGCAACAACAGTCGATGTTTCCATGGGTTCGATCAATCGGTCAAAGCAAAGCAAGGATCGATTGATGAAATTCCGATGGTTCAATGAATAGGCTGATTCTCTCAGAGCCGATCATCGTTTGAACATTCAAAAAATCTAGTTTGAGGTTCAACAAACGACCGACATTGACAATTTCGCTTTTCCTCGCTTTCTTCAGTTCCTGTGCTTTCTATTCTCTTTGTTTTTTTTCTTGACTGTCAGCTTGTTTGCCACTCCAGGAACACACGCATACGTTGTCATCGCAAGAATGGCGTAAGGAAACGCTCACAGACGAAAATGCGTGCAAGGCCCATAGTTGATTGTTGGCATAAGTTGGCAATGATTGTGCAACAATATGCAATCATGCACGCTGTGATGTCGTATAATCGAAACGCACGTCCGATTGAGTGTGTGTCGGAATTCCTGAGGGCTGCATATACGTTCGTCTGTGTGTCTGCATTGCGTCAGCGATTCTACTGATCGACCACCGACAGCCAACTCACAGCAAGCATGCCATGCGTCGACCATGCCAATGTTGGCATAGTCGACGTTCATTAGCGTACAGCGTGTTAACAAAGCGCCCGACCGACCGAGCCAACAATCAATAGAATAGCGACCATGAAACGATAAAATAGAACGCGAAACAGCGAACGCGTGTCACATTTCCGGCCCCAACGTCGGCCAAAATTGCCGCGCTCGATTGTTGACACACAATGAGCTACGCTATGTCGTCGTTTCATCGCGATGTGTGTCGTTAACTCAACCAAACTGAAGGCAAACCAAAGGCAAACGAACGATACATCGAGAGATCGAAGGAATCATTGATTCATCGGACTCGTGGCGAACTCAAGGCTCAATACTATCGAACGTGAAAAAGTGTGTATGTGAGTGTGTTTGTGAGTCCAGCAATTGACAGAGCATTGCATTTCGTTGCGTTAAGTTGCACAATTGTTTTGCCCGATTATTTCGTGCCAGATTATCATGCGAGTACGTGCCAGTGCGTCCGTCCGTTCGTGTGTGGGTTGGTAACAGCGCCACCTGGAATTGTCGTCGCTGTTGCTGTAAATGTCGCGCAACACGTGTGCGTTTTTCATGCATCGAGAGTACGCACAACAGCAACGACGACACTGGCACGTAATTGTGCCATCGTTTGTTATGCTGTGTTTCTCAACTGTCGCATATCGAGAGCGAGTCAATCTTAAGAGCGAACTAGCGGATGAATGAGAAGGCAAAAGAACGAGCGAGCAAAAAGAGAAAAACGAGAGCAGCTGGCGTGGACTTTTCTCTTTCTTTCGTTTTTTCTCTGTCGGCCATTGATTTGTGTCGCTGCATTGGCTTCATTATTATTACCGCTGTTGCACGTATTGTTGCGCTCGTTCTAGAGCAACGCAACGAATTGCGTCAAAAGCAAAAGCAAGGGCAAGCGCGACGACAGTATTATCTACGAAAGCCACACAAGGCATTTAAATTTCGCAGAGTGTTACTTTGGTAAAGTTTGAGCATTTGCGCAACCTAACTAGGGTGCGAGTCATGCAGCAATCAATGTTTTGGTTGGCTGCAACGCAAAAAAAAAAACAAAAACAGTACGTGAACAGAGAAAGAGAGTTCTGAATCGAAGGACAATCGTAGCGGCAGCAGTTAAATCCCCGCTTCTGCTTTGGGCATTTAATTCATCAGATAGAAAATGGATAGAAAAGGGGGAAGACATAACTAACAAGTTCTAAATGAAAAGAAAAGACTCATCTAATTTTGATCATATTTTCGGCGTTGCTACTGTGATAAATTTTTTCATCTTGAAAACCTCATGAATGAATGAATGAAAGAGTGAATGAAACACAAGCTGTATTGTGTCCATGATCAAGTGTCAATTATCGAACATCAATTTACGAGACTTCGTTCGTATAATATTCAATTACTATTTTCTGGCTTGATGAATCATCTGAATAAAATTGTCAGATCAACACATCTTCAATTGATTCCGATAATGCAGAGTCAGATTGAAAGGATTGAAAAGATGTACAAATTCATTGACCTCAAATTTGATGCCAATAAACCGATCAACTGATCAAATCAATCTCAGCTTGATTTTAGCCACGCATCTTACGTTATGCTGCTTTCATGTCATTCAATCCTTGGGATTGAATGACAAAGATGAACTTAATTCAATAGGGACTTGTCTTCGATAGACACCAAAGATATTGAAGACAACACCAACAAAACAGGCAGAAAAAAACATCACCCGCTCGTCTCAATTAAAAGGCCAGTGCTTCAAGCATACCGCGCACAACATGATCGATTCATCGAATAAGATCACGATTTAAGGCCACTCGATACATCAACTAAATCTAAACACAAATCTCTCTTCCAACTCAAGTCGATAATATTTCTGTGTTGCATTATTACCATCATGTTATTGTTTAACTATTAACACAACTCATTGAGCACATCCAGCATTCAAGATTGGCCTTTGAAGCTGAATCGCTACTGCTGACTGCAGACTGAAAATCAATGGATATTGATATTGTTTGAGCATGTTAGAGTGTCGATGCGTTAGTGCGACAATAAATTGAATGAATGAGTGATCTCAATCAACAACTACGTGTTAGACTGAGCCATAGCTCGACCCATTAGCTAGTGCCAAGAGTGAATGGCAAGGAATGAGAATCTCGAGGAGTGTGTTGCTCAGTCAAACTATGTGATGGTTAATGACACAACCTAATAAAGATAGCCAGACAGCCAAACAGCGTAAAAGCAAGAGTGCTGCTGATGTGCTTCACTAATTACTGTGTGTTGAACAATTAGCGCCCATCGAAGCTTACCAAGCGTTTGTTGTTGGCACTAGCAATTGCAACCACAGTGAAAAGCACTAATGGCTGCTGTGTTGCAATAAAAGAAATAAAACCAAACGAAAGCTCCTCAGCACGAATCAAATAACTTTTGACTAGTTACGGCCTGCTCCAAACTTTTCTCACTTGACTTTCTTGGATGGGCACAATATAAATGATACTATGATTGATATCTATCCATAGATAGATATTCCGAGAAATGAGAATGAAATGAGCGAAAAACTGATGAACTTACCGATGCAGCAAAAATCAATCAATCTTTTCGTCTGATGCCGAATGGCCTGCTTCAATCCAATCAAATCTAATTGTGTCTGGCCAGCTGAGGTCGTTGTAGTTGTTGTCGAACACACGAAACACTGTTGTGAGATAGCATTGCTATTATCTTGATGTTGATGATGTTGCCGGGCGTGATGGCGATGGCTATGATGATGGTGGCGCGGCGAGGCCGGAGGCGATGGTGGCGCCACCTTGATCGTGGTTACCATCGATGTGGTTTGTTGGCATTGATTCATTAGATTATGACAGCAGCAGCAGCAACAGCAGCAGCAGCAACAGCTACAGTTACAGCAAGAGCATTGGTGCTCAGCCATTTCAATGCTGTGCTTGTGTTGTGTCCAAAAACGTGCCAACAATGGCTCGACAAAATCAATCGGCGTCGTCAATGCGATGTCCCATTTTAGCTGCGACAACACTAACAGCTCCCAATCGATTAAATCGCTCAAACTGACACCATAGGCGCTATAATAGACTAATTTGCGTGCCGATAATTGGCGCGATTGGCGCGTCTTACTGGCCAACATGAGGCACACGCACGCCAGCAATTGCAACTGGCTATTGGCCACCACTTGTTGCTGTACTTGTTCTCCTTCCTCTTCTTCCTCACCATCATCACCATTGATAGTTCCAATGATATTGTAATTGTCATTGTTGACAGTTGTATTGGTGATGGCATTAATGTCATCATTGATAGTTTGAGTTTTGGCATTCAAATTGCTATTAATCGATTGTCGACTGTTAAGAGAATCATTCAAATCATCAATCGAATTGGTGGTGGTCAGCGTCGTGTCAAGTGCTTCGGTGGTTTCGTATGCAGTGTTATTATGGTCGTTGTAGTCATCGCTATCGGAATCAGACTGTCCGGACGCACTGACAGGTGTATCAATGATTGCGCTAGTTAATGTGATCTTGGTGCGCTTGTGTCGAGCACGTCGCTGTGATTTGTTTGTTTTTATATTTATATCTACTGATGAATGTCTGTGTTGTTGCTGTAGTCTCGACTTTTGTGTGGGCGAAAGTTCTCGTTTGTTATGGTTATGTAGTTGTTCTTGTTGCTTGACATCAATCATAGCTGTAGGTGTAGGCTTATTAGTGGCTGTATTTGTATTACTAGCCCTGGATTCAGCGGTCGCGGCAGCAGAATCAAGAAAATTGTCCATGATTTGCATGGCCAGCGCGAATATCTCATCATCGCATTGTTCGTCGTGACACACGTCCAACATCCAAGCGGCCAGCTCGTTGCGTACATGTGATTTCATCGTTTGTTTACGCTTCATGTGGTTCGATTGTGAATTACGTCGATCGATGCATGCTCTTGATCCGTGCTGTGATGCACTACACGACAGCACTTGATCATTAACAATACTCTCATTAACGTCGTTATTGTTAGGCGACTTTAGATCGTCAGGTTGTTGTTGTTGCACTTGTTGCGCTTCGATATTGATGCCGATATTGGCTTGCGAGCGCAATAAATTGGCCAAAATGCTATCATCTTCCAAATACACAGGATCTAAACTGGCACGTTGGATGTCACGATGCTGTTGATCGTTCGAAATGTTGTCACTTATTGAATAATGTTGTTGCTGCTGTTCTTGCAATAAATGTGGTGGCTGCATGCTTAACATGATTAATTCATTGGCAGCGTACCAATTGGCATTAGCTCCATCGTTGTTGTCCACGTCTACGTGCATTTCGTACAAATCATTGTACACGTGACGCGTCGTTGTCAAATCTTGCCGTTCTTGTGATGCAAAACTCGATGAATCGTTTGCAATTAAGTTATTATGATCTGTTGAGCTGCTGTTACTGTTTGATGTTGCGATTGCTGAGGTCGTCGTCGTCGACGTTGGCTCCAACTCGGTGCACAACAAATCGACAAAACTCATTAGCAGCATTTTTTTTCACTCGTTATCAACTTCTCTTGTTTATGTGTTCATTCACTTGTTGCTTCAATTTTGCTCCTTAGTTTGTATAAACTCAGTTGATTGCTGCGAGATGATTTTTTGTTATTTCCCGATATATGGGGCGATTTTTAATTTGCTTCTATTCCGTTAGATTAAATATTTTTAATTATAATTTTGGTATTCCATTTGACTGTCTGTTCGTTTGTCTACCTATGGACGAATGCATTGCGTTCGATGGCTCAATTGCGAATGCAACTCGAATGCGCGATTCGCCACTGCGTTCGTTCGTTCTTTCTCTCTGCGTTTGTTCGCCGGTCCGTCTGTCCGATGACACTGCTTTTCTGTGCTTGTGTGTCGCCAAACGTAAACAAACGCAACAACTTGTTGACGTGCGCATGCGTCACCAAAGCTCCAACCTTTGCGCTGTTCGTTGCACTCTCACTACGATGTTCGGTGTTGTGTTTTTGCTGCAATGCCAACTTTCATTAGACTGCTGTCTGTTTATCTGCCTGTCTGTCCACTAGTTCGCTTTGCTCGTTGGCAAACCCAACGCGAACAACAGAGAACAACAGTAAACTCATCAGTCTGTCTGTCATAGATCGACAAGCATCAAACTTCGATCGAGAACTTTGCAATAGACTAAAAATGATGGCGATAAAACTATGATGTAAATCATGAGAGCGTAAAAAATAAAGAAAAAAAGCTCTCCATTGACAGCACGTGCAATTTGTGCCAGAGATATTCGCTCAAGCAACAGGTATCTGTGTAATTCAGTTGACGTTGACCGTTCATCTTTCATTGAATATGACAATCGTTTGTCGGTCGTCATTACTAACGCGATGGATACTCAATTGAAGTAAAACCAAACATATTAGTGTCTTCTTCTGTTGGTGGACAAATTCGGATCAGACAGCATTCCTCACTGGTTGTCATTGTTGGTTAGTGAGTGCTTGACTCACTCACTGCAATAATCACACAAAGAACTTGTAGACATTGATTTAGTCTGATGGATGACAGGATGATAACTGGATAAGTGCATGATGGAGTTCGATGCTAGTTAGCAAGATAACAAAACAAAATGTCCGACAGTGAACGACATGAACAATAAATAAATAAATCGATAATGCATTGCTATTGCTGCTGCCGATGTTTGTCGATTCTACGGGCTTGCCACTGGAGAACCGTTCGCTGGGTGCGTTGCAAGCTTGTCGTTCATGCGTCCTGTGTAGTGTGCATGCACTATGCACTTGTCTCTTACTTGTCATCATAGTGCTACAATTGTTGCTGCTATTGGTGTTAGTGTTGTGAAACACTTGTTGTGTGGGTGATCGTCACAGTGCACATCACAACAATGCTTAAGACGCATGTGTTTTAATTGAAAATGTAGTGTTGCGTTGTGACAAGCGACGAGCATCCCTCCTGCTTCCATTAAGCAACAACAACTGATATGACTAGAAATGAGGATTTTTTATTCAATCATTTGTTGCCAACTCCACATGAATGAAATGAAATGTCGAGAGTAATGAAATAGAAAGAGCGGAGAAGAATCGAACGACAAATCCCCAGAAATGAGAAGAGAAAAGCTTGACGATGAAGGCTTGGTCGAATAAAAAACGATGATCTTTACGACTCTTCTATCACTAGATTTTGGTCTAATCGACAAACCTGCTCCTACCTCTGCTATCATCACGTCAAAATACGCGATGGACAAAATTAGATATGAGGTGATGGCCAGCGACAATATGACTGAACGATATTGTAAGCGAGCAAGAGGGCTAACCAACTTGCCTTCATCTGTTCGTGTTCGTGTTCGAGTTCATGCTCTTCTTCGACCAACCAAGCCAAATTCCGAAGCTTGTCCGAATTGAGCTAAAAAATTATATGCTCAACTTTAACCAATTGAATTGAAATAAAATGAACAAGAACTGGCCTACAGTTTGTCAACTGTCTATCGAATATTCAAGCACACATACACGACTTGCTTGCTTCATGTTTATGTGTTATTCCACATGAACAACTTTGGTAGTTCCTTCTTCGTTTAGTTCGTTCGTTATCTCGTTTACTCTGGCTAGATGCTGGCTAGGTAGCTAGCCATCTTGCCAACTGACTGACTGACTATCTGCCCGTCTGTTAGTGTTGTGGCTTGTGAGCAAGTGTGCCTTGTGGAACGTAAGTTTCGACATTGATGCTGCGGATTGTTACTCGTTACTTGCACTTGTTGGTTGTTGTCTACTCGCTCGCCTAACATAAATCAAGACTTTAGCTCAAGCACTCACATTTTGAAACAAGCAGCACATATTAATAGACGAGACGTAGGCCAAAAATTTTGTACATTTTTTGACTGAATCTTGATTCTAACTAAAAATTTGGTGACGATTTTTTAGCGAATCAACATTGGTACGCGGTCGACGATGCGCCCTTTGCTCTCAGTTTGATAGCCCGCTGTTGTTGTTGCTACCAACAGGAGATGAGTCGAGGGAGAGATTCAACGTCGACAGGGCTAAAGGTGAAGGTGAACCCTTTGATATTTCAAGGTTATCAATGAAAGCTAAGAGTAAAAGAGCGTTTTAAGAAATTAAATAACGTCATAAGATAATAACATTCATATCTAGCGCATATGATGAATACTTTCGACATCCATCAACAGAAAGACAATCAGAATGAACATCTCATTCTGTTCGAGCCATCAATTTTTGCATTTCAATCTTAAACTTAATTTCTGAAAACGGTAGTTCTTGAGCGAAACTTCTGCTCATCTTATTATCTGAAACAATACGATTAAATGAAATTGCAATCTAATATGAGATTTCTGGACGAATATATAGCAAAAGTTGTGGAATCTCCGAATCAAAAATAAGAAAAAACTGCTCGACTAATGCCGCTTAAATAGTGCGCTCTATCAACTTGGCTCATGCGCACTAACGCACTCAAAAAGCACTTCACTCACAGTGCACGATTCTGTCCCCATGAGCTGACATGCCCGTGTTAGCCTCAATTGTGGGGGCGCACTCGCGCACACAAGCGGCACACACACGTGGATCAGCTGATTCGAGCGAATTGTGTCAGAATGTTAGCTTGATGTTAATCAATTGATTGCATCCTGGGGACGCGCATTGTACCCCTGTTGATAATTATTATAGCATGGAAAATTCGTTGAGATTTGCATCGCAAGAATCGTTGTCGCTGCTGGACGGCGAGAGCACGTGTGATACGGTAACACAAACACAAGCAAGTCAATATAGTTTGCATGATTTTTGTACCCAATCGCAATCACAGTCGCAATCGACAGCTCATTTGACACAACAACTAGCAGCTGCCTCGCATGCTCTCCAGCATCAGCAGCAGCAACAACAATTAGGACTACATGGACATTTGAATAACTTTGCCAGCAACAACAATCAGCATTCGTCGAATAATTATGTGAACAACAGCGGCAGCAATAGCAAGCTGGTGGACCAATCGTTGGCCAATTCACTGAGTGAGCTCGTGTTCCGCGATGGTGCACACAAAAATAACGAAGATCAGCGTAAGCTCGACCGCATTCATTCACTCAACAATGAGCATAATCAGGCGCAGCGTGACGCATCGTGTCAATTGGCCAACGCCAACCAAAAACAACAAGAGCACGCGTGCTCGTATTGTGGAATCCACGATCCCGGCTGTGTCGTACAATGTGGCCAATGCAAACGGTGGCTATGCAACGGACGCGGCAACACTTCAGGCAGTCACATTGTCAATCATCTGATTCGCGCTAAACACAAAGAGATCACGTTGCACAAAGACGGGCCGCTAGGTGAAACATTGCTTGAATGTTACGCGTGTGGTTCGCGCAATGTCTTTGTCCTCGGCTTCATACCGGCCAAAACTGATTCTGTGGTAGTGTTGTTATGTCGTCAACCATGCGTCACGGCACCGTCCACCTCAATTATTAAGGAGATGAATTGTGATCCCGATGAATGGAAACCATTAATCAATGATCGATGTTTGTTGCCATGGTTGGTGAGGGCACCAAACGAGCACGAGCAATCGCGCGCCCGTCCGATAACAGCGCAACAAATAAATCAACTCGAGGATATGTGGCAAAACAAAGACATACTGTCGCCTGGGTGTTTAACGAGCACCAACTCGGCACAGACAGGCGTTGAAGACTTTCAATTGCCTGTGTTGCCCTTGCCTCTAACAATGGATAGTCAAATCAATATGGTGCAGTTGCGATATGACACAGCTTCTCAATACCAAGAGATCTTTGGTCCATTGGTAAAAATGGAAGCTGAATATGATAAGAAACTGAAAGAGTCTCGCAATCAAGAAAATATAAACGTACGCTGGGACATAGGATTGAATCGTAAAATCATCGCCTATTTTAACATAGCCCGTTCTGACACTGACATGCGTTTGATGCATGGCGATGAGCTCCGTTTGCAACTCAATTTGGACCAACAAGCGAATGATATTAATCACCTGGCCGAACAAGTGGCCAGTCAATTGGCGGCCTCTAACGACACTGCGCATTCGATTGAGCCACGTTTCTGGTCCGGGGTCGGACATGTTATCAAAATTCCAGACAATTATAGCGAAGAAGTTGGCATTGAAATGAAATCGAACGTCAATGTCCCTACTGACAAGTGCAACAATTTTATTGTTAATTTTGTGTGGAAATCAACCTCATTCGATCGAATGCAAGCGGCCCTCAAGCGATTTGCGCACGACGATTCTGTGTCTCCATTCATTTTCAATCGTTTGCTCGGTCGTGACATCGACGATGATCCGTTGATCAAAACGGGCATCTCGTTGCCGAAACAATTCACAGCTAACAATTTGCCTGAACTCAACAAGTCACAGGTGTTCGCAGTCAAGCATGCCCTCCAACGACCACTATCATTAATTCAAGGACCCCCTGGCACGGGCAAAACTGTGACATCGGCTACCATTGTCTATCATTTGAGCAAGATGAGCCAATCTCCGGTACTGGTTTGCGCCCCCTCGAATATTGCTGTAGATCAACTTACTGAGAAAATTCACCAAACTGGCTTGAAAGTTGTGCGTCTGTGTGCCAAAAGTCGAGAGGCCATCTCATCGCCGATCTCGTTCTTGGCGTTACACAATCAGATACGGCAGCAGTCTTCAACGCCCACTACTGCTGGAGGTAGTTCTTCGGCATCCAACAACAAAGAATCATTGAGCAACGAGTTCATAAAACTGCAACAATTGAAGGATGAAACTGGAGAATTGTCGTCGGCAGACGAAAAACGATACCAGGCACTCAAAAAACAATGCGAGCGTACTCTACTCAAAGCAGCTGATGTCATCTGTTGTACGTGTGTTGGTGCGGGCGATCCACGTTTGTCACGGCTCAAATTTGCTTCGGTTTTGATTGACGAAAGTATGCAAGCCACCGAGCCAGAGTGTATGGTGCCCGTCGTGCTGGGAGCGAAACAAGTGGTGCTGGTGGGTGACCATTGCCAATTGGGCCCGGTGGTGATGTGCAAAAAAGCATCTAAAGCCGGTTTGTCACAATCATTGTTCGAGCGCTTAGTATTGCTTGGTATTCGCCCCTTGAGACTGGAAGTCCAATACCGAATGCATCCGGCATTGTCACGCTTCCCTTCAGATATTTTCTACGAAGGTTCGCTTCAGAACGGCGTCAATTCTTTCGAACGTCAGATGGACGGCGTCGACTTCCCGTGGCCACAGCAGGATAAGCCGATGTTTTTCTATTGTTGTCAAGGTCAAGAAGAGATAGCCGGCTCAGGTACGTCATATTTGAATCGTACTGAAGCGGCATACGTCGAAAGAATAGCCACCCGTTTCCTCAAATCAGGCATAAAGCCAGAACAAATCGGCATCATTACACCTTACGAGGGGCAGCGAGCATACTTGGTCCAATATATGCAATACAATGGTTCGTTACATTCGAAATTGTATCAAGAAATTGAAGTGGCTAGTGTGGACGCATTCCAAGGTCGTGAGAAAGATCTTATTATCATGTCTTGCGTGAGATCGAATGATCATCAAGGCATCGGGTTCCTCAATGATCCGCGTCGACTCAACGTAGCCCTGACACGGGCCAAGTACGGCATAATCACTGTAGGCAATCCCAAGGTTTTGAGCAAGCATACTTTATGGAACCACTTGTTGACCTATTACAAAGATAATCGTGTGCTCGTTGAGGGACCGCTCAACAATCTCAAGGAGAGTCTGATTCAATTTTCTAAACCAAAGCGCACGGCAGGCCTAATAGGTGCTTCGATTGCCCCCTTAGCCAGACAACCGGCCTTGAATTCGCAATCCATAACGATAAACAACGCCGCCAGCCAGTACAACAATCACCACTCATTGAAAGGCGGTCAATTAACACAACGGGCGCCAGCCCGCCAATTCCACCACCAGGCCCTGCTGAATCAATTTCTTGTTGCTACATCACAATTCGGAGATCATCATCCTCTCTTCGATTGGTATTGACCAAATGTGTTGAAAATAAATAACGAGGGAGGCAAAACTCAATTCTATTTCAAGCCGACCGTGCTTGTGCTGGTCGTGTTATAAGTGGTTTTATTGAAATTTGGATGAAGGTGAAAAATGAGATTGTGTTTTGTAATTTACAAGTTCTTATATTTCCAACATGAAATTGCTGTGGGCCCTGAAAAGGGCCGTTGTTGTATAAAATCGGTCGTTCTAGCATCGATCTAGTGCCGACTGGACAAATCGCCACAAACGATTGCCAATGGGGAGCCAACACTGAGGTTTGTGTCTCAATGTATTGGATGCCGATGTTAGCATAGCAGTTGTGATGACGGTGGGCGATGGTCGTTCTGTTTGATGATCATCATTTTAGAATGAGATTAGGGCAATTAGCCACCGAAACCGTAGAGTGTACGTCCTTGACGTTTGAGGGCATAGACAACATCCATGGCAGTGACGGTCTTGCGCTTGGCGTGCTCGGTGTATGTGACAGCGTCACGGATGACATTTTCAAGGAAGACCTTGAGGACACCACGAGTTTCTTCGTAGATCAAGCCGGAGATACGTTTAACACCACCACGGCGAGCAAGACGACGGATTGCGGGCTTGGTGATACCTTGGATGTTATCACGAAGGACTTTTCTGTGACGCTTGGCTCCACCTTTTCCCAAACCTTTACCTCCTTTTCCACGTCCAGACATTTTGATATATTGATTTGTTTGTTAGTGATAACTGTAAATTATTTAACACTAGGGTCAATGGTTAGATTATGATTTAGTTTGATGCACGAGCGACTAAAACTCGAAAATGGACTGATACTACACTAATGTCCTGCTTCTGCTTATATACTAACGAAGGGACGACAAGAGGACTCACTCAGCTTCCGCAGTGCATCGACCGGCCTTTTGCGCAGTTGACTCTGCGCTGTGTGTGTGCGTTGTGCTACGCTGTGGTCGAACGCTACAAAAGCATACAGGCGCGCAACGACGTATGCTTGCGCGCCAGTGCGCGCTGCGCTGTGTGTCAGGACGCCAGGAAAACTCACTGCCTTTGTGCATGCTTTCACACGATGCATTGCGAGAACTGCGTGAGGTTTCCTGTCGTCCTAGCGCCAGCATGACGCATGCGCGTGCTCGGCACTGGCGCGCCGTGCAAACCGGCGGGCTGAATGTAAACAATGCAAAGCGGCGGGATATATTTTGCCATATTTTCACCTTTTAGATTATTGCCCGAGTTTGAAATTGCTTCTTTTCCTATATTGCTCAATTAAAGTGCTCTTCTTATTCAGTGTCGAAAGTAAACATGAACATTTGTGGCTCACGTGACGAAGCAAAAACCATCCAACGGTGCTATGGTTTTTCGCGGGAATGCGCGCTTACCCTAACAATGATGACACCTGTGACCAATACATCCGGTACTTCAGAGACCTAAGGAATTCAGCAATTTCAGATAGAATTGGGTCTTTTTTTATCATTGTATAAACCAGATATGACTGTTTGATGTCTTGTGATTTGGTTTTTATTGATTTGCATGTTCAAATTTGTTTGAGCCAAGATACTTCGGATGGTTGCAACTCTGGAATGCGGCTTTGGTGATATCATTACCATTGGATGCAGATCAATGTCATAAAATTAAGCATCGTAATCTGCTTTCTTTTGGAATGAGAGTGGCACGAGACAACTTTGAAATTTAAGGAAAGAGAGACCCCAAATTGAAAATATAAATCAATCAGAATGCATCATTAGTGATGTAAAACGATTTACGATTTATTGAAGATTATCCTAGAGATTGTGTTCAATATAATAAAAAGTGTGTATTGTTGTAAGTAAGAATATATTACACTAATTGCTACCGTGACTCCGGCCAGTGACGTTTGTACTCTTCGTGCTCGGCCAAATCCTCTAATGATTCTTTGTGATGCAACATACAGATTATCAAAAGTATAACAAGACAAATGACAGCCAACGTGATCAAAGTTGACAGTACCAAATCGCTCATGGGCGAAAGGAACAGTTTGTAGTCCCAATTGTTCGGGTACTCTTTAGGGTTTGGTATGATGATCACTTGTGCATCGGGAACGATTTGCTCGAAGGTTCTCTCTCTGACCTTACGATCTATGCCGAAGCCTGGTATTGTGACGGTTAACGTTTCCACAAAATGAGGTGTCTGACCTAAGCCAAATATTACGTACGGTGCATGTAAGGCAAAGTGTGACGATTGAGACAATTGACCAGCACAACCTTTGCGTACTTTACCATCGTTTTGGCTCAATTCAAAGCATATGAACGGACCGCGCGCACTTTGCCCATTTGACACTGTGGTAGAACAGGAATCTTGACCACAGTAGCCGTTGGTAACGAGCACTTTCATAAAACACGCATCGACCATTTGTGAGTTCATTCTTGCAGTGATGCGCAAATCTCGAGGATCTTTGTCAACCTCACTGCTACCGATAAGCATGTCCACCTTACCGTCCTCGTTGATATCGAACAATATCACCAGTTTGACGTGTTCTTTCGGAGTCAAACCTTCGAATGGAACCTCATGCATTTGGAAAGTGCGTCCAATCGACGAGCTCAATTGTGATTGCTGCGAAGGGCTTTTGGTACGCTCGTCTTCAACATTGCGCAACCAAGCAATGCGATTTTTGTTGTTTTGCGTTGCACGAACAATTGCCACAAAATCTGTGAACCCATCTCCGTCTAAATCACCAGAGCGCAATGTTATTGGAAATTCATAATATGCCCCCATGTGCACTGTCTCCAGCGTGAATTCATTGCTATTGTTTTCAAATTTGTATATACTTTCGACCTTACCATTTTCGTGCAACACTACAATCTCACATGTACGTCGTTCTGGGGGACGTTTGCAGCATGGAATCACATGATCTATTAAGCCGTCAGCGTTGATGTCTACTAATGATGATTGGCCTAGCTCGTACTGGTTTTCGAGTTGTTCCATGATTGTGTTGGTGAAATTTCTTGTTTGCTTGAATGTCTTCTCAATATCTGGCTCGGCCCACGCGTACATGATATGCTGTTGTGAGCTAAAAACTATATCAGCGGCTGCATCACGATTCATGTCTATGAACGAATGCGAATGTGGACCTTTAAAAAACGATGCATCAATGTAATCCCATCTACTGGAATTCATTTTATCAAATTCTTTATGTCCTGAATCTTTAGGTGGCTTCCATACGGTCACACGATCTTCTGTGTCAACACTCATGAAATCAATCTGTAAATCGCCTTCGAGATCAAATAGTAGTGGTTGCTTCTTCATGAATACATTAATTTGGTCGTATTTACATGGTTCGGGTGATTCTTCAACTTGTGTGGGTGGAGACCTCCTGAGTGCCTCTGCAATAGCTGATTCATTGACATTGGCTGATAGGTTAACGTTATCGGACGATATTGACAATGCATCAGCACCACCACTCTCTAATGCGGCCATGATTCCCACTGATGGAAGTCCCTCGGTTTTGAGACTGACCAACTCATATTGAACTTGATCTCTTTGGTCTGACACGAGCAAAGGCAGGACATTGGCGAAGCCGTCATTCTCGATGTCGGCCAAATACACTTGCGAAATGCGTCTATCACATCTGCATGAGAAACCTTTGTGAAAGACAGGCTGCTTTTGTTGCTGATAATAAATGTTGAGTATGTGACCGTCGCCACTAATTACGACTATATCAGTACGTCTATCAGCATTCAAATCACCGAATGCGGCAGGAATGCCATTGAATGGCTTGAATTGGTCTGATTGCTTGATAAGTCCACGCGACGGTTGAATGGCGATAACAAAAATGATCAATCCGAGTAGCAATGATTGGGTCCGTTTTCTTTTAGGCAACAATGACATCGATAGTAAAGGGACCTCAATATTTACTGAGGCCATCTCAAAGTGGCATTGGATCGTTGCACCGAAATTTGCCAATATTTACGAACTGATGATTAAACAATAATAATAATAACAATTCAATGTGAATCCAGGCATTGGATCAACGCGCAAGCCAGGTTCACAAATTCAATGTTGCCCAATCGGTGGTAACGGCGCATGCTCGAACCTTCAACACGCAAATGTTTCAAAACAACGAGAGAAAAGTTCGCAACGATAGAATTTTCAAATCTGACTGATTTACAATTCTTAAATACATGTGAGTACACCGGTAGATACGGATCAGAAATATACAGGTGCTTACAGGTGTTATATAGAAAACGTGGCAATATCTCCGCTGTTTTAAATCAACTTCCTCGAATTGGCAATCAGCTTGGCACGACATTGAGAAGTAAGGCAATGACATGGTAACAAAAGTTGAAGTTTCATTTATGTCTATCATTTATTATCTGAGAAAATTTGAGTTCTATGCAGGTTATAATTCGAGTTCTCGCTGATGATTATGAAAGCATGATAAAATTGTATTTGGCTGAACATTGATTAATGGATGGACAAATTGAGCTGACAATTTTGAGAGCTGCAGCTCTCCAAGCATTGGCGCATCTCTACTCTTTCATGGCAGAACCAGCATCCGATTGGTGCTCATGCAGCATCGAGCATCACCACGGCTGTTGACAACTTCATTCGACTAGCATAATCTAGCATCGACAATCATCCTCGATGCTGGTCGAATGCGAAATCGTCAAAAGCTGTACTGCTACGGCAGAGTAGAGCTGCAGGTCTCAGCTCAATTTGCCCATCTCTAGCCTTTCGCGCATTTTGATCATCGCACATCGCTATGCGGCGCGCAGATTCGGCGGGCATGTGGACTGTTGATAGTTTTTATTTTCCTGCCAGAGCAGGAATGCGCGAATAACGTTCATATTCTCTGAAGTTTACCGAAACATTCGCTTGTTGGTTGGGTCGGCACATACCAAGTCGCATCAATCCATGTCGTTTGGATCACAACAGCCCTGTCGAGTTTTATTTTACATCCGTATGTGCTTATGAATTCTGACTTCCAACATTCTGAATCCAGGTAAACTCACCTTATCTTTGTGACAGGCGCACATTTCGATCAAACCAATTTCAAAAAATAAGCAGTTGCAAGCCACTAATAATGTAAAAGCCGAATTTTTAGGATGGCCAATTCTATTGAAATATCTAACAGTCATAACAACATTACAAAAAGCAACAATATCAATAATAATAAGATAACTATCAATAATGACAATAACAACAATGACAAATCCGAGACCGCTCGTGGAGCATTTGGATGGGAGAAAATCACCGAAACTCTATACATGCCGGTAATTATTCGCGATGGTTGCCGCTACATTGCAATCCGAATTGTAGAAAAGGAACTCATCGGAAAATATCAATTGTTACCGGCAGAAGTTTTCGGATGCATCAACATCAGGAGTTTCTTTGTTAACGAACTTGAGGCCAATCTGCTCACAACTATCAATTCGAAACATTGTGATCATAAGTACGGCTTCCAACCATTCGCTTCATTATCAGACATGATAGTATCTGTCAAAGACGTCAAAGAATTGGCTAGGTTTCTAAATTATGCACAAAAGCTTTTCATCCTTCATCAGGGCTGTAATGACAAATTGGGTGTCGCTAAACTCTTCACAAACAGCACCAACATTTATCCATTGGTTCCTTTTATAACGAAAAAACTCAACGACATATCTGCTAAGTTTGTGCCTCAAGTTGCCGTTGAACCATTCATTTATGACGCCACGTCGGCAGCACAAATGCTCCCGACAGCATGGGATATAGCTTATTTAAAAATGGTCAGCATCTATGCCAAGCAAGATCACTCAGCGCTATCAGTGCGCGATTGTCTATTACATTTACCTGACTTGACCGATTGCATCACAAATCAACCAATCAGTTTTGAAATATGGTCTCCAATTGGCGAGTAACACAACGAGGATCAATGAATTTAGGAATTTTTCTAATGTTGAGTAGATACACTCACACAATTGTGAATTAGTTT
Organism: Fragariocoptes setiger; assembly: GCA_019968535.1. Classification (NCBI taxonomy): domain Eukaryota; kingdom Metazoa; phylum Arthropoda; class Arachnida; order Trombidiformes; family Phytoptidae; genus Fragariocoptes; species Fragariocoptes setiger. The sequence goes on from JAIFTH010000013.1 coordinate 63,051, forward strand.
TATTTAATCAACAAGAACGTGATATTTCTCAAGCAATATTAAACATCCATTCAGCTGGAATAAGAGTAACATATTGAAACACATATGCGACTTATGAATCACCCTGAACAATCATTCAGATCAATCATAATCACAGAGAGGAAGACGCCAAAGTTTCCTTAACTGATTGGGGGATGTATGATAATATTCTCTCATGTATTTCAGAAGAAATCGACGCCATCACGCCAGTAGAGTTCTTATAATCGGTCACGTTCGCCCGATAATCAATTTGTTTGCCGAAGACATCGGTCAAGACGCCTCCGGCAGAACGGAGCAAAGCCTCAGGTGCACATGTGTCCCATTTGGAGCAATATGGTGATGCAAACATGTAACTATGCGCCAAACCTTCGAGTACACTGAGTACCTTAAAACCGGCGCCACCGACGCGAACAATTTCATCGGGTTTGACGGCCTCAATAGCATCGAAAACGGACTGGGTCGAATGTGAGGCGGTTGTCACAACCACTAGCCTGTCCGTGGGTAAATTTTTAATCTGGACACCAAATGCACCTAAGCCGACTAATCCCCACATAGTGCGCCCAGAGAGCTTGGTGTAATCTTTATCTTCTTGCACGAATCCACAGAAAGGCTGTCCAACGACGCCCGCCACAGCCTTGCCATCTATTGAGATGCCAACGAGCACAGTCACGTGATCTAACATTCGTCTCACATATTCTTGTGTACCATCGAGTGGATCAACCCATACAGTTAAATCTGATTCAATCAAATCGCGGTATTGCGCTGGACATGATTGTTTTAATACATCGTCGTCAAATTCATGCATCACTAACTGCTTGTCCAATTGTTCGTCAGGTTCCAAATCCTGTCAATATAATCGTAACAACACAAGTAATGAAGTGGTTAGTCGCTGTCCGATTATACATTATTATGATAAAATGTAAACGAATTCTGTACCTCTTCGCCGACAATGTTGATGTGAGGAAATGTAGCTGATAAACTGTTGATGATAAGTCGCTGGGCGCGTCTATCTGCTTCGGTCTGATAGTCCTCGGATGCAACGTTCAATTTGCCTACAGACTAATTTATTACAATGGGAGAATAAATTATAAAGTTGACATTATCTGTGTGAAATTTGGCGAAATCATTTCCACTCTGCACCTTGTTACTCCCATCTAGGATGATATTTTACCTTATCGACAACTCCCAATTCACCACTTGTCATTATCTCTCGCACCAATTTTGATGCATGATTCACGGCACAAACTGCTCGAGAAAGAATCTTCATGATTAGGGGTCTATTTGAGGCCATTATATTTGAGGATTTCGGCTAGATTTTGATTGTTTTCAATCTGTATTTATCTATGCACTTTATTGTCGGCAGTATCGGTGAGTCTGAATGAATGCTTTTACTATTTTTTACTAATATACTACTGCTAATGCTTTTACTATTATATATACTTTGTTATTGTAATAATTGTCCAAATTCAACACAATCTCTGAGAGGGAATCTTTTGGCGACAAAATTATTTTATCAATAAAGATCGTATCATATTTTGTACAAGTCAGGCAGTGTGATCCAAGACTAGATATTGGATAGACTGGAGCCACGCTGCCGCGAACGAATAAGTCTGCATTGAATCCAAATTCAAGCAACTCTTACTGGATTCTTTGAGCTCGGGAACACTACATTGTTTTTGCATCAATTGATGCGCGCAAGGTTGTTCTGGCTGGGTGTCTGATGGCGCGCTAAAAAATGCCATCAACCGCAATAGCTTCTGTGCACTGGTCAAGCTTGTCGAATAACAATCAGCTGTTTCGCCGCGTGTTCTTCGTTATCAAGATCAGCGCGTGCAAGACAGCAACAAAAAGACAGGAAAACATCGGCCATATAATTCGAACAATGAACTATTTGTCGGAAATATCATTTGAGGTCAGGTAATGGGCCAATAGACGGCTAACAAAATATATTAGACGAAGACAAACAAGTTCAATTTTACCAAGAAAATGACCAGATATAAATTAGCTCAATATGTTAGCTTCATGGTGCCACTTTTAGCACTCATAACAAGAGAAACAGCAACGGAAACATCAAGAATCTTTGTGCCTATTCACGAGAAAAACATCCGACATGCAGCTGAGCAACCTAATGGCCTTCAATCTCACAATAATTATGCAGCGATTGATAACAATATAACAGAAGTTAACAATACGAAGCAGGTTTGTGAGTATGCATGTCATTCGGGGGACCAGTGCGTGCCGAACAAATTTGTTTGCGACGGCCGATGTGATTGTGTCGACGCCAGCGATGAGTTGGAGTGTCGGTCGCCCAACGTTAACGTTACAAGCTCGACGACAGCGACGGCAGCAACAGATAATAGAACCACACCAGACATATCTGATGCAGTGCCAACCATTGTGGAGCCTTCGGGTGTCAATGTAACCTGTGCTGCCAGCGGGCATCCGACTCCCACTATTCGCTGGGTACGAGTGTCCTCAGTAAATGACCAACAAGAATACGCGTCAACACGCTTGACCGATGACGAGTTAGACAATCATCGTTGGATGGCGTGGGTAGTTATTACGTCAGATCATGGAGCATCGTTACCACGAAACCTAGTGAATGGTGCATCAAGCATAGTAGAGTCAACATTGCACCTGTCGCGTCCGGAACACGCTGGCACTTGGGCGTGTGTGGCCGAAAATAGTGTAGGGGCGTCGAGTGTTGAGTTTGGAGTGTTGAGAGGTGAACCACTTCCGGTGCCCGGCGCTCTAAATGGCGCCACGCTAGTGGCTGGCGAGTCGCCAGTTGCTGCGTCTGGTACTGCCTATCTCAAAGATGGTAGCATTAGAGCAGTGGACGGCGCCACAAGCATGGAATTGCTGACAAAAGATATTGGTGATCAAATGATTAACATCAAGCCTATTGCAGACGAGTCGTCGATAGAGAGAGCGTTGTTGCCTAGCGTGCGTGTGATTCCGGCGCACGTGCGGGCGCGCGCCGGCCAGACAGTTCATCTGGTGTGTGTGGCAGACGCTGAGCAGCCCGACCCACGTCACATTCAGTGGTCGTTCGTGTCGGCCGAACAATTGAGTGTTGGTCAAGAATCGTCAACAACAACCATAACAGGGCAGCAGCAGCAGTCAACGATTGCTTCTCAGAGTCAGGCTATAGCGAAGCCTGCGGACCAGCAACATGAGGATCAGCCATTGCCGATCAACGTATCTGTCCACGACATGAACACATTGATTGTATGGTCATTAGCACCAGTTCACGTTGGACACTTTGTGTGTCGAGCGTCCAATGAAGTGGGAGTCACTGAGGCGGTGGCACGTGTTGAACTGACGAACGGTGCTTCGTTTTCAGCATCTCCCTCAGAATTTGGTGAGCCAGAGGCGCCACTTGTATTCATTGGCGATGGGCGTCTACACGAGATACGCTTGGCGCACGGCGACAATGCAACGTTGGAATGTTACGCCACCGGAAGTCCTACACCAACACTGGTGTGGCAACGCCTATTGCCCACTTCCATCACAGCGGAATCTAGGCTGTCTCAAGCGGATTACGTTGAAGAGCGTAACGAATCCACGACAGTGAATGATGAGCAACCACACAAAAGCGTAGCAACGACGACACTCAAAAACGAATTGGGCCCAAATGTGCGCCAACGAACTATGTCCACGATGACGGACAACGAGAACGAAGCCAGCTGGACGAATGCTAGCGCGTTGGATATTGTGGAAGCGAACGCTTCGCAAAACTCTGGCTTGTATGTGTGTCGGGCCCAAAACGATCGAGGCACGAACCAAGCCAGCGTTGAAGTGCACGTAGAGCCACCCGACGTGGCACCACACGATGTCCAGGTGACGCCGGCCAACGTTGTGTTGCACCTGACAGATCAGACACGTACCAATCAGACACAGCAGCAGCAGCAGCAGCAAGTGTCTTTTGAGTGTCGTTTGCCTGGCGACACACGACCGCGTCCGCTGATAACTTGGCTCAAAATGAGCGACGACGCGATGTTAGAGTGGTTGACATCAGCCGGGAACGGACGCAACTGGCACATTAGCCACGTGACTGATGAGAGCGATCATGGTAAGGATCAAGCGGCCTGGCACGTGTCACGTCTGACACTGGGCACACGCCGTCGCCCGGTGTCAGTACACGATGAAGGCACCTACGTGTGTGTGGTCGAAAATCGCGCCGGCCGCCAAGTGTCACTGACCAGTTTACGTGTCACGTTGGCCGCTCGTGTTCGCATATTGGCCCCAATGCCGGCAGATGTGCGCTCAACACCGCCGTCACGTCGATACTTGCACGCGGGCACCTCAACGTCGCTGGTGTGCGTTGCAAGTGGTCATCCACTCCCGGTCGAGCTCGAATGGACACGGCGGCGTCGACGGCGTCCCAACGTTGCCGACGCAGCAGATGACTTAGTAGCTAATTATCAACAGACTCGCGAGAGTGTTGATTTATTTGAAGAAACAGAGACATTGTTTGCACTGATGCCTGGTCGTCAGGTGGCGCCGCCAACAGTGGGCCACGTCGAACAAGAGGCGGCCACTGTGTCCATAACGCGTGCCACAGCGGACGATGCAGGTGTGTACACGTGTCGAGCACGTGACCTCGATCAGCCGGCCATTGTGAGCGCCAGTGTGGAGCTCGCAGTTGACACTGCTCCCGCGAGCGATACTACGTCCATCACGCCAGTGATCTCCAAGGCGAATGCCAGCGTTGAGCCTGAGCTGAGTCCCGAAGTGTGCGTGCGTCCCTCACAAGCCACCGTCCATGTAGGCTCTGAACTTAACGTTGATTGTTTGATTGTCAGTGGCGTACACCCAGTTGCTGTCAAATGGTGGTCGCTAAATGATAACGCACCCGTTATGAGTGCCCATTCACTGAGTGGTACACAGCTACGAACAAACGATTCCAGCATACAAGCAGCAGATGCAATGAATGATCACCAGTCTGTGCGTCAATATGGATCAAAGCTACGCCTGTCGCCGGTAGAATTGCGTCATGCCGGACGTTACGAGTGTCGAGCGCAAAATCGAATCGGCAGTGCGGTGGCTCAGGTTGAGATAAATGTTGTCACACCTCCGTTGAGTCCACCATACGCGACAACAGGTGGCGCCACACTATCCACAACACAAGCTACGAGCGCTCAAGCGAAGAGTCCATCAACGGATGTCGTTTCAAGTGGTGACATTAAGAGGCCCAACGTCACACCAGCTAGCCAGCGTCCAATTGGACGCAAAGTGGCCACTGAAGGCGCCAACGTTGAGCTCAAGTGTCGTGTGCTCACGTCAAATAACACGCCACATGTAGAGCAACCACAGCAGCAGCATAAATCCAGTGCGCTCCGAATTAGCTGGTCACGTGATGGACGTTCACTGCCGGGATCCAGTGTTCAGTTAGGCGAATCGCTATGGATTCGCAATGCCAGTACTGCCGACGCTGGTCGTTACGTGTGCTCGGCGTTGGTGGTGAGCCAGGCCGGTAATGGCGAAACTCAAGCTCAATCTCAATCTCAAGTTGTGGTGTCTTCAAAACACAACGCAGCAACAGCAGGTGTCAACGAGCTGCAGCAATCAAACAAAGGCAAACAACATTCATATGCTATCGTTCAGGCCGACGTCGAGCTGGATGTAGTGCGACATGACGAATATGAGGCCTCAATTGTTGCGTCACGTTCGTTGGTACGTGTCGGTGACTCACTAACACTTGAGTGCGTCGTTCGACGCCGTGTTTCGTCGTCTTCAGCGCCCATATCTCAATCATCGTCGACACCAACCATGGAATCACCCAATCTCAGAGCATCAGGAAATCAGGTGAGTCAAACAGGCGAGCCCAACGTGCGCTGGACCGCCCCGGGAGACGGCGCCACGCCTTGGTTCCAGGACAATGTGCACGTGGCGCACCAATTGTTGGTTGTGTACGAGGCTCGCCAAGACAACAGCGCCACCTATCGGTGTCAGTACAGTGCGCCTGGCTCGAGCAGTTTCACCCAATGGCTCGACTACGAGCTAGTCGTGTATCCGGCCAATTATCGCGAGCCGTCAGCATCATCGAAGACGGATCATCGATATTCGGACACATCAGCTGACACAGCGGCAGTTATTAGCAACTCACGAACACAACACACAAACTACAACCATACAAATCCATACGATCAATACAATCAATATAATGAAACTGAAATGATCATAAATGGCAGTCAAGAGATGTTACAAGAGCGAACGCCGGAAGACGACCAACAGGTGTGGTTTCGAGCTGGCACACGTGCCCTCATTGAGTGTCCCCTGTTTGACTCTCAGCGATTAAAACGATCGACGTTCACCGATCTCGGAGTTGTCAGCTCCAGTGCGGGTGCCAGTGCGAATGTTTTTAGTAGTGCAAATGTCAAGAACAGAAAAAAGAGATCCGTCAAAGGGCGACATTCGTCAGGGTCGGGGTCGGTGTCAGTGTCAGTGCGATGGACACGTCGATATTGGGGCGCACGCTTGACCAGCGAAGCGAACGGTGCACTGCTCGTGTCGGCACGCATCGAACCCGACGATGCCGACGTGTACGTGTGCCACGACGACACGTCATTCATGGCGCGCTCGGTGATTGTGGGCGTATTGCCGGTAACAGCTCGCTTCACTCAGGCCCCGTTGTCGTTTGTGGCGTTGCCCACACTAGCGGGCGCCCACTCGCAATTGCGACTCGAGCTTCGTTTTCGCTCGGAGGCGCCCACCGGTTTGTTGTTGTACAATGGCGGGGTTGGAGGCGACTTTGTGTCGCTAGCGCTGACTTCAGCGCCCAAAATCAATTCAGCGCCACAATCAACAACAACAGCAACAATATCCAGAGATTCCAATCACACTGCAAGCAGCACGGCAACACAAAAGCAAATGAATGAACCTGCTACTGCCGCTGCTGCACTAACTGAGGTGTCGCTTGAGTTTCGTTTCGATGTAGGCGACGGTGTGGCGTTGGCACGCGCACGTGTACCGTCGCCTGCGCTGAACGCGTGGCATCATGTGCTCATTGAGCGCTCAGGCCGCACCGCCTATGTCACCATTGACAATGTGAGTCGAGCTAGTGCGCGCGCACCGCCCGTTCCACTGGCCGGTCCAAATTACACGCAGCTCGATTTGGACTCAATGCTTTACATAGGTGGACATCCGCACTATTTCCCCACCACGAATACAATTGCCAGCACTAACGCTAATGCTAACAGTCCTGTCAATGGCAATGGCAACACTCTAATGAGGGCGCGCCCCCTCGGAGGTATCGCTGTTGCCTCTCAGACACAGCAGCAGCAGCGGCACGCTCACGAACGTTGGGTACCGGCACTCACTCAAACGACGCACGGCTTTGTCGGTTGCTTGGCACAGGTGCGCACGCACATTGGCGACCTCGAGCTGGGCCAACGCCAGGCACTGGCTGTCGGCGTTCACGAGTGCGCTCGACACACCGAGTGTTACACCGCCACCACTTTGGCCAACCTCAATAAATCCCCTGCATTGCCTACGAACGAAGAGCACCATTCACTGAATAGTTCGATGCCAACTGGCAAGACTGGTGCACAAATCTGCGCCAACCAATCACACGCGCAAGGCGGCCAATCAATGACGAGGCGGGCGCCAGCGGCATGTCAGCCCGACCTGGCGCCGCACGGTTTCCGGTGCATCATGGCTACCGGCGAGCACGAATGCAGTCCGCAGTTGTGCGCGCCACCTGGCGGCCGGTGTGTCGCACTCTCCGGCTCACAAGTAGGTGCCACCGCGCCCGTCTGCGTGTGCCGGCTTGGGTTCGTGGGCAGTACGTGCGCGGTGCGTGTGCCTCCGAGTGCGTTCCGTGAACGCCCACTACGGTTCGGTCGACGCGCTTCGTTGAGCCAACTTGGGGCGCGCGCTATCAGCGCCTCGAGCGCGCACAGCTCGTGGCTGGCACTGCGCGTACAGTCGCCCGGCGTCGTAGCGCTCACACTGAAACTGCAGGTTCGCTTACAGTTGCACATGGCTACACATTCCACGTCCACATTAGTGCCAACTCACTCATTGTCATCTTCATCTCAATCTTCGTCTTCTTCTTCGTCCTCGTCGTCAGATTCTACCATTATGTCCAGCAGCTACAATGGCACTGGGCAGCAGCTCATTGCCGATCAGCTGATTGTGTACAGCGCCCAGAGTACGTCGGCCGCGACCAGCGGTGACTTTGTGCTAATATGCGTGCGTGACTCGCGCGTTGAGTTTGCTTTTCGCGCTGGAAACGCAGGCATCATTACACTGCGCAGTCAGTTGGATTTAGTAGCCTTGATGAAAGCTCGCTCGTTTCATTCAAACTCAAATTCAAATGATGCAAGTGCGAGCGGCCAGCAGACAACAGCGACAACCACAGGTTTTGACTCCTCGACGATACCTGCCAATGGCGTTGAAATGCCGTGGCTCACGATACACGCCGAACGAAGCACCACATCGGCTCGCCTGTGGGTCTCAGTCTCTGACGAAGCGTCTTCGCTAGACGAGCCCGGCGGACCCGCAGACGATGCGTCGACACTGTCCACGGGTCCGGGTATTTCGCAATCGAATCTCGACCAATCTCAATTTGATTCTGGAAATCAAACCGACGAACGTCGTGTCGAATTGAGCGCAGTCAACTCAGCGGGGGAGGCGCTCAATTTGGTGCTACCATTCTACGTGGGTGCCGTCGACAGCGGACGTGGTGTGCAGTTACCCTCCTCGTACACTGCGCGCTTGTCCGCTCTCGAGGCATGCGTGGCGTTTGTCACCATCAACGGGCGCGTGTACGATCTGTCCAATTTACAAGCACACGCAAAGAACCCAGACAATAATTTGACGTCCATCAACGGCGAATCAGTGGTGTACGCCACTTACCCGAGCTGGTTGGAGGAGGCCGCCAATGTAGGCGTGTGCTCACCAATGAGCGGGTCGCGAGCAACACTGGTCGAGCGGGAGCAGCCACGTGCAATGGCTTTGCTCCCGATGGCGGCGACTCCGGTCCACACGAGTGGTGCACTGGGACAACAAAACACGCCCCCACCAGACCACATTGTTGATGCCAACAATAATGAGCAGCCACAGCTCCTTGTGGCACCAACATCAGGTGTAACCTGGCCACCTGATAAGTTCGTGAGCATCACAAGTTGTGCCGCCGCTAGCGAGCCATCACTCCAAACGGACAGTGCGAGCGGTGCAACAAGTGTTTATTGTGCCAACGGAGGCACTTGTTACATTGAGAACGCGTCGTCCAACAATCACAACGGTACGCTGCGTGCACATCGCACCCACACGCATAATAATTACAACAAGAGGAGATGCATTTGTGCCGTGGGCTGGCATGGCGACACCTGTTCTCGAGTATCGGTGTGGTCGCGTGAGACAGCCGCTCATTTTGATGCCGGCACAGGCTATGTAGCCATCCGTTTGCTTGCCAGCCTCGAAGGTTACCACGACAATTCAACGTCGAATAATCTATCGATAAGTTCCGATGACAACAGCAGCGGCAGCAGCGCTATCTCCCTTTCAAATGAAGCTGATGGCGATGATGAATCGATTAGTCATAACAACAATGATATACAGACCACTAACACTACTGCGTTAGCCAAACAATTGGCCATTGGCGAACATCAAAGTATTGAGCTGAAAATCACCACAAACTCGTCGTACGGTCTGTTGTTGTTCCAGGGATCGTCACCACCACCTGTTGCTGTTGCTACTGCATCACCCTCTACTAACTCGACTGTCTTGGCTTCCGATTCATCATCCCTCACTACCGGCAACGAAGATTACCTGGCACTGGCGCTGGTTGACGGGTTCGTTGAGCTCAGCTACGAACTCGGCTCTGGCATGGCCGTACTACGCTCGCCTGTGCGCTGCAACGATGCTCGGCCTCACCGTGTCAGCGTACAACGCACTGGACGATATTCCGAGCTCAGCATTGACAGTGCAGCTCACAGCGTTAACGGACACTCGCCGGGACAGTTGTCGTCGCTCAATGTACCCGACGAGTTTTTCATCGGCGGTGCGCCCAATGTGGCACAACACACGAGGGGTCGCTACATCACTGGCTTCATCGGATGCATTGCCGACTTGTACTTGCAACGTGTCGGTCCCATCAATTTCGTACACGGCAACGTTGGACAGCAACACTTGCAAGGACCTCCGTTTGTTGTGTCGCTTGGTGCGCGCAACATATCGCCATGCAAATCGCGCACAACTCACGCACCTGCCATCACGCCCTCCGATGAAGCAGACGAATTCTAACCGCTGTGATCGAGCACTTTCTTCATCTCTGTTTTGAATATCAATCGATCTCTCACTTTTTATTATTTTTGTTTTTATCTATACACAGGCGTTATTTACATGGCCCAATAGTTAGAGAGTTGAAAAACTATGATTATTATTAAACGACCAACTTCAATCGAACATTCACTTGTCGTAATTTGTACTTGGGACTTTGGTCGCCTTTGCAGCGCCATCTTACGACAGTTAAGATAACCAACGCACGCACATACTCGTCGAACAACTGTGCTGTGTTCAGTTGAGCTGGAGACAGTTAGCTCACTTCTGTGGTAGTGAGTTCTCTGTGGGCAATGAATTCTCGAATGCAAATGTTCTACGCAGTACACTCAACGGCTATCGTGGATGAAAAAAGAGGGCGGAGTCTGGTGAGCTTGGGCCATGCTCATGCTAGTGTTACATGTAAAGTTCTCGCCAGTCGTACCACCCAGTACAGGCTTTGCCTAGACGGCGATGTGCTGTTGTTCGATGTGTCTGTCCGTTCGTCTGCCTGCCTGCTGGCATGGCAGAAGAAGAAAGTTTGAAATGATAGAGTCAGTTGAAGTGTTTTGTTCGCTATCTTGTTATTCAGTGATGAGGCATCATATGTTGTTGATGCCACACACAATTGTATGAACATTCGTAGAACAGTTCAGAAGAATGGTTGAGTAAGAAAGAGAAAGTTCTCTCATTACTCGCAACATCGGATATTCAATGAACGAGCAATCGTCACAGCTGCTATGAGGACAATTGTTTTTATTATAACAACCATAGCTAAACGTTTTCTCACAATCGACCGAGCGAACGAACAAATGATTATTCATCAATAAAATTCAACTACTACTACTTCTACTAATCAACACGTGATAATATAGCAGCTACCAAAAATATCGATAAAAAAACCAGGCTTTCGATCAAATCGAAAGACAGATTGAAACCTCACATTGATAACCATTCGAAAACTTCACACTAGGGAGAGCACATATCGTCAAGAGTGCGCCATACATGTCTTGATTTCTCACTTAAAACTAATCAGCTGTCAACAATTATGAGCGGCCGCATTCAGGCATCACCGACCGAGATTGCGGCCATTCATCAGCAATTGTTGTTGCAAAAACAACAACAGCAACAATCGTCTGATAGTCCGCAATCGAGTCCGAAAAGTAAACAAAAGTCGAAACTGAAATCGAACGAACAGAAGCAACATCAAGACAACACGAAAGGATTGCCATTCGTTGATCAGTTTGCCAATATCGACGGCGTGAACAGCGGAGGCGACGAGAAAAAGTTCGCTGCGTCATCATCCGGCAAGCAACCGGCGGCGGCTGTAACAGGTGCACTGCTACAACAAGCCAGCCATCAGGCGAAAGGATTGGCGCACAAAATTGTTCGGTAAGTCACGTAATAATGAGTTGAGCGAACAATATTGTGTCCGACATACCACTCGTCACATTATTAACGCTTAAATGTCGTGATCAGTATGTTGCTGTTGATATTTTATTGTCTGTGTGTCGAGATATCAACAGCTGAAATTTTAGCGATGACTGCGATGACAACGACAACAGCCTCGACAAGCTCAACATGACACAAAATCGTGTCTCACCACACAACACTGCATCACAATCGAAACACATTCTGTTGTTGATATGCACTGTTTGACCAGACAACAAGTCGGCAATTTCTCTCGTCAATTGTTGTGTGTAGCAACAGTTAGCATCAACATTTGTTAGTAGAGTGTAGCTTGGCGATCGAACCGACGAAAAATCGTATTGTCATTGTGTTGCTCATTAAACGGATAGCAACAAGAATAGCTATCTTTGGCAGTTCGATTGTTAGCGGCCCAATTCAACAGACAGATAGACGCACATTGCTTCGTCGATTGAATCGTCGTCTTAGTTGTCGTAGAAATTGCAATGATACGCAACTCACACCAAGCATATCATAATAGTAATGATCATTTCGTTACACTGCCGCCGCCGTTTCATTGGATAGTAGCTCTCGATAGCAATAGTTAGTGTACGATGCATGAGTGTGGACACTCATTGACCAGTATAAACTTATGTCATGACTCACGGCTCATGGCTCATGTGAAGTCATGAGAAAATTCTTAAGAGAGCTTGGCGGCTTCGTCGATGGCCAGACGACCAGGTCAGCAACTGGTGTGTCAGCTATACGCGAAGTAAGCTCACACACACACACACACACACACACACACACAGGTTCTTGAGATAAGAGGGAGAGAGTGAGAGAGAGTCCATTCTGCCTAGCCATGTAACATTCGTCGTAATTTAAATGCACATGCTGATGATGATGAATCTAGGCAAACATTCTGAACTCAGAGTCAAGTGTATAGATGCTATCAGTTGGAAAACAGAAACAACAAGCTGAACGTTTTCCATCCCTTGCAAATGTACTCTGTGCCGTTTAGACTGCGCTATTGACCACCACATAATATGTTGAGCAGCTTGCCGACCCGTCCACTCGTAAATTAATAATAACCATACGTTTGTGTCCACTTTACCAAGCAATGACCAATTGAACAATTTGCGTTCGCTTCAAATAATTTAGCTTTGGTTCGATAATATTTTCTTTCTCACTTTTCCTCTCAGCATTCTCAAGTGAGAGTTCGAGTGTTTTAGAGTGCTGGTTGTCTGTTTCAATTGAATTCATATAAATCATAAGGTCACGAGTGTGTAACTTTTTTCTTTACAATAACAAAAGTGTATTATTACTTTTTGTGTTTCATTAATGAATACAATCAAATCAGAGTTTCATTCGATGCGCTGCACTTGACAGCAGACTTCAGACTCGAAAAGAAGAGAGACGCGTGCAACAAGTCGACAACAAACAATACAATAAGGAAGATGGTTCATCAAGTAGTAGTTTTAGTCAATTGCAGTACGCACCTACATGAGCTCTAATGAAGCGAACGAAATCTTACGAACAAACTATTCACATTACTTAGCATACAGTGCAAACACCATTGTAACGCGCTATACTCCTGCCACACACCTGTACGCCTGCCTTCTACCAGGCGCTGTCTTGACTATTGTTGTGTCAATTGTCTTTCGTTCTTCTCAAGCTAAATGTTGATCATTCAAGCAAAATAACCAGATAACAATCAGGCAACAATTCATTCACGTTTTTCGCAAAAATTTGGCCACGTGCTTCCGTGTTTGCCGTTAGACTATTGTGTGTGACTTGTGACTTGCAACTGTAATCTTGAACGAATTAGGTCCAATTAGCTGAGTAGAGCTAAGATTACGTAATATGATTAAATCTGTTATAGATTTCTTCATTTTATAGCCCACGAATGATAATAATTTGAATACTCTGTAACAGAAATATGCTCACATTGCAATGTGATCTCTCATACAGTTAAATGCATTGCTTTTTTAAGTCTCACTGACAGCAGTTATTTATTATTCAAGCATCCGGCCAATACTTGATTGATTATTTCTTTGATATATTCCATGTGATTTTCGTGTTTCACTGAATGGGATCGAATGATATGTATTGAATAGGGAGCGTAAAAGACATAAATCACGTCGAGATATTTTACATCATATTGTATACAATAACATTACATGAGACAGGTTAACAGCTGTATGGTTTGCCGAGCAATCTAAAAACGCTCAGGCAGTAAAATAAATTGAAAAGATTTAACCGCGAACAAAAAAATTGTTGGTCGTACATTTCAAAAACAGGAGAAAATTTCTTAGTTCTCGCATCACACAATAAGTTGGTGAGCCTAAGTGCCAAACCACGATATTTTCAATATAATTGTGTCATCGAATCGAACGATTTACGGCCACATGGTGTGATTATAATTATAATTATTGCGTTCAATAAGCACCCACATTTCATAAACAATCTTAACAGGCTAGACAAGTATTGAGCGTCTATTTGAGAATCTAGTTAGCTGGATTATTTACGTACACTATTTTAATGAGAATATACGCTAATATTTGTTGGTCACTCAAGGTGTATCAACGTGAACACTGAGCAATGTCTTTACACAACAGCAACCCCGAGAGACTTTTATGTTGAAATGAATTGAAGAAAGTATATTTTGCGAGTATCTCTCGTCAGTGAAAGTGTGCTCGCAAGCTATGTGCTCGCTCGACCATAAAGATGCATGAATCAATTGCATACCGGCATTCGACCGTCTGACTGGCTTACTTGGATGCTTTTCCTCTACATTTCTTTTCCTTCTCTTTGTTTGTTACGTTCTGTTCTGCCACTTTCATTGTTAAGTCATGTTCACTTGTCAGCAATGTATGGTTGTTGTTATACTACACACAATAAATATATATTATTGCATTGCATTCTTACACACAGCTGATCAGACTTGGAAATTGCCAAAGTGGAAGTGAAATAGACTGCATCTACAGCGGAAGCACAAGTGAAATCGTCCCACCCAATAGTACTGCATGCTACATGTACAGCACTAACAATTGGATCACTGTCTTACCGACGAAAGATTTAGCCTGATGCTGTGTTATACCATGAGTGCAATTTTACACTGATGCAGTGTCCGATTTCTCGTCAACACGGAGAGTAAACATTAGCTAGACTGACGCACCCAACAATGCCTCACCTAAAATCAAAAATCAAAACAAATTAAAGCAGTATTTTTTGTACTCAGGTACTCTCTCGAAGGTTGTTGAACCTGTCGCTGTGCATCCTTTATTGCGGTTGATATGCCTAATGAGTCGATTACAAATCGATCAGCATCAATTCAGCAAGTGATCTATCAATCAAAGCCCGACCTTACCTTGCTCATTTTGTTACGTGTGTGACATTAGGAACAATGACAACACAATAATTCATGAGATAGTCCAATTTTATTGTACGGCGCTGTAATATTTATGAGTATCAAATAAATTCAAAAGGGCTCTATGCTGTGATCTATTCGAACAATCTATTCTTTCAACGAGACATTTGTGGTCACAACAATATAGTCGAAAATGCGCAAGCAGACTGGTCGCCTTTTATGCGAATGGATGAAGTTTAGAAAGTGACAAAATGGCATGATTGTGTGAAAGGAAAACTTTCAACAATGCTACAATTATGCATCTGATTCCGGTGACCCACAACTGACGAACCGGCTAGAGAGAGAAAACCGCAACTAGCTCACGTCATCCTTACCTTAGCTCAGCTTTGCTTTGCTTTGATGTTCAGTGCGGTCTGTAACATCTCCTCTACCCTCAACAATGATAATACAAGACCATCCAAACGGATGGGCTTTGTCACACATCTACACCTGCCGAGTCTCTATTCGTGTTTTTTTAAATTTTACATATTTTAATGTGTATGTGTGTGTGCGTTTGTAAGTCTATTATCTGTGGTTTCTCTTTAGACATAACACAATTATCAGTCATCTCTTTAGAAACAACTTGCGAATGTGACAACTTGTTGTAGAGTTAGCTTACCTTTTTCCTCTCTATTGCACGGTAATCTGTTCGTGTTCGAGCTAATCGAATAGTTGGGCGTCTCTCTCTCTCTCTCTCTCTCTCTCTCTCTCTCTCTCTCTCTCTCGAACTTTTGATGATTGTTGTAAAGATATGAATTTATTTTCTGCCACACAAAGCCAAAAACTACAATCCCCAAGTTGACCAGAATAACTCGCAGCATATAAATAAAACTCGCTCGGCATACTCGTTTAGTTTTCAAACTCGACTATATTTGTTGGCTTGAATGCATTGCTCGCAAACTAGCTCTCGCAGATTGGCGCGAGTTAGCTCGAAATTGAATGATTATTGTCATAACCAAAGCGCTGACCGAAATGATTGGCATACACATACACATTCAAGCACACCATCATCCGGCAGACGACTTTACGTATTGACGCCGGCATCTAACTGGCACTGACTATCGACTTTGTCAGTGATGGCGAATCAATGATGAAATAAGCGTAGGCCGGTGTGAATCAACACAATGCCGTGCTTGTTGCAAGCATCAATCACGTCAGCATCGTTTGTCGAACCGCCTGGGCTGCAAATGTACTTGGCACCAGATTTATGGGCTCGCTCAATGTTGTCACTGAAGGGAAAGAAAGCGTCACTACTGACAGCCACATCCGTCAGTGAGCTCAACCATTGGCGACGCTGTGAATCATCCAACAATTGAACAGGTGTCTCGAGATGTGCATTCAATTCTTCTGGCTCAATTTGATGCGTCACAAACAAATCGATCAGATTAGCTTTCTCGGCACGCTTCAGCCCTTTCTTGAACTGTAAGCCCATAACAATTGGATGTTGTCTCAGGTACCAATTGTCCGCTTTGTCTCCGGCCAAGCGTGTGCAATGAATGCGTGACTGTTGTCCGGCCCCAATACCAATCACCTGTCCATCTTTAGCGTAGCACACAGAATTGGATTGTGTGTATTTGACGGCAATTGTCGCCACAATCAAGTCGCGTACGGCATCGTTCGATAGCGGTGCGCTGTTAGTCACTATTTTATCAACGCTGAACATTTGTGCGTCAATTTTGGACTTGTTTCGTCCTTGTTCCAATCGCATTCCATAGATTATCTTAAGCTCACGGTCTTCACTCGGCTCGTAGTCAGCGTCCATTTCGAGCACACAATATTTTCCACCCTTTTTTGCACTCAGCAATCGCAGGGCCTCTTCGTCGTAGCCGGGCGCAACGATACCGTCCGACACTTCGCGTGCGATAATTTTGGCTGTCTGTACGTCACAACGATCCGACAGAGCTATGAAATCTCCGAATGACGACATTCGATCGGCGCCGCGTGCACGTGCGTACGCTATCGCTAACGGGGTGATGTCTTGTAAATCTTTAGCGTCCAATTGGCAAATCTGCACCTGATCGGGCGTCAGTGGCACACCCACGGCAGCGCCGGCCGGACTGACGTGCTTGAATGAAGTGGCCGCCGGCAAATTGAGCGCTTCTCTTAGCTCTTTAACCAACTGCCAGCCGTTCAGAGCGTCCAACAGGTTAATGTATCCGGGTGAACCGTTAAGTACATGAAACGGAAGCTTGGAGTCAAGTGTGTACACTTGTGCCGGTTTTTGTTGCGGGTTCATGCCATATCGTAAGCTCAATTGGGATGTCTCATTCAAGTATTGTTGACGGAAATAATCGGCTATTGCCATATCGTAACGACCAGTGTGATTGAATGCTTTCACAGCAAGTGCTTGGCGTGTCTCGAGAGTTGTGTCACCGTTTGTTTCAAATTGATGAGCAATCCTGTTCAGCAATCATCGAAGAAGTAGAATAAGATCAGTACAACATATAAACATATAGTTCAACGCTTGACGACTTGATTTTGTCTTTTAACTCACCGTTCGTAATCATTTGGATCACTCAAAATCGTTACACGTTCGTGATTTTTAGCTGATGCCCTCAACAAAGTCACGCCTCCAATGTCGATCTGTTCCACGGCGTCCGCTATTGTTGTATTCGGATTGCTGATAGCTTCAACAAATGGGTACAGGTTGCACACAACCACTCGAACCAAATTGAAATTCTGTCGAATCAAATTGACAACAACGACAGCAAAAGAAAAGCATGCGATTAGCTTTTGACCAATTATTATCGACAATCGCTTGTCATGGCTGACGTGTTGTGAGTAATCAAGATGAGCCAATGATGATTGAACTTACGTTCTTTTTCATGTCTTCCAGATCTAATGGGATCTTGCGTGATAGTATGCCGCCGTGTACGGCTGGATGTAGCGTCTTGACACGCCCCTACAACATACATCAGAGGAAAAGCAATCATGACAGTCAATATATGAATTAGTAAATCATTGAGTTGTCACAGTGACAATGATAACGATTGTTGGATAATGTGTTTCTTTTTTCAGATTTTTAACATATATTGTCAAGTTAATGATGAACTTACGCCGAGCATCTCTTGAAATTTCGTAATATCAGATACATCTTTCACTGGCAAGTTAGCCTCGCGAATCGCCTTGGATGTGCCACCGGTGGCCACAAGCTCAAGTCCTGACTTGTGCAAACTGGTAGCCAATTCAATCAGGCCTCGTTTGTTGTAGACGCTCAAGATTGCTTCAGTTAAACAAGCGTACAAATCGCCAAACAAGTGATAAGATCCATCCGAGAAAAGGGTCAAAATGAATATGATGGGTCAATATCGCATGATGACGATGAAATTGCTCAATTAATGGAGCGTAAAGTCTAACAACTCACCCAATTCTGTCATCGTGTCTGTTGTGGTAGAGTTGAACTAGTAAATGTGTGTCTTTTCTCACTTTTAAACAATTTTAAAGTGTTGAAAGATGTTGTAACGACTAACAAGTACATATGAACATTGTAAGAAACTGTGTGAAGCTGATGTCGACACGCTTATTGAACCTCCTCACATTGTATCCTGAAGTGTCACAGACAAGTGTCAACTGTTCCACCGACTATTGTCACTGCTATTGGTAGTAGAACATCAGAGAGCTAGATGCATGTGATGACGAATTTATGATAATTTTTTGCTTGGCTACCCAATACAGTATATAGCAGTGTTGGATATCTGGTGTTGCCATCTCGTCTCGCCTCGCCTTGCTACCACTGTTTATTTTGATTGTATCGCCACATTAATTTTTGTTGTTGTTAATTTCGTTTTATATTTGTAACGTAAACACGATATATGACACTGGATATGTGTTGCTAGGCCAACGATAATTGTTTTTACGTTTGACAAGAGAATGTTGTGACGTCGCAACGCTTTTCTTTAACGCTTGCTCGACAAATGTTAATATTGACTTTCTCACCTAGAAAACATCATAGATATGAAACTCAATTACAGATTTACTAAACAACTGTTGATCATCATGATCTAATGAATTGTTAGATTATTTACTCATCGAACGCGCTATGATCAGATTTTTTGGTATCTCGTTTCATTTGACTTTAGACTTCGTGAAAACATTTTCGTCATGACATGTGTTCCCTGATCAATAGCCTCGACGCGCCTACTAGAGGCAAATAAGAGAATCAGTATCAATGGAGGCAAATTAAACATATTTGAAATATACAGTAGCTTTTTATTGCGCACAATATTGATTCAATATGTTGCTACACGAGCACTGAAAATTCGCAAGATGTCGTAATTGTCCACCAGTGGCGCTGTCACATGTTCTGCAGTGAATTTGTGCAATTATAAGTGTGTGCGTCAAAGTTCGCTGCTGTGACAGGCCACAATTTCGACAGAAACAACAATTAGATCTTCCTGTTAGGAGAATATTCGGATGACCAAAAATAGTATCAGCAGATAGTAGAGGCCAATTATTAAGACGAACAATAAACGAACTTAAAGACGGAACAATTGAACTCGTCGTTGCATTGGGATGACCTTCTATCTCTCTTTTTCATCGACCATCACTCTAGAGCCATTCAAGCAAGACCGAAGAGTTTTAGTAATGAATTATATCACAATTGGTCGAATCTGTAACATCTGCCTGTCTCGATAGTGAAGAAACTGAAATGGAGAGTACACGACACTGTAATGGAACTAACTCAGAAAAAAGAGTACCAAGATAGAAAGTATAATTGTCTCCATGCACTTCTCAACGAACGTCGCCCGACTTAAAATAGAGCCAATCTCAAGCACTGTCGACGAGAAATCTTTCAATCTCTTAGTGGAGCAAGTGCCAAATAAGTTACGAATCAGCATCATCTATTTTGCCCATCAGACGAGCAGCTGGAGAATAATAATAGCAACAACTATATGAGACCTAATGAGAAAATGGTTCAGTCAACTTTCACACGATAACGAGTCGTTGAGATTTTCGCTGTTGGCCATGAACAACAACAGCAATGATGAGCTACTGATACAGTAGAATTGATTGCTGCGCTCACATTTGAGCCTTGCATTGCTCGTCATTACATCGGGCAAGTTTCTGTCGCAAATAGACGCCCAGCCGATGCACGATTAGATAGTGTATTCCCGTCTGTTATTGGTTTTCGGCTGTGTAGCTACAGCTTAGCAGCAGCAATCGTTAGGAATTGCGATAACAGCCATAGAAACGGCCGCCACCATTGTAGAAGACGTAGACTGACAGTCACTTCAAATCTTCAAGATATCCTATCACAAATTTATCGCAACATGTACATTTGTTCGCTCATTACATTGGACCTGTGGACTTAGTAACGGTATCCAATTTGCTTCGAGTAGCAGCAAAGCAGCGTTGCATTGCAAATTTATGCCTTATCTCAACGTGATACACACGACCAGTGTGTATCGGATTCTGAAGTGTGCCATATACATGTGTACTCTGATGAAATAACTAGTTGGCGTGAGCATAGCCATGGTCCAGAAATATGCATTGAGCACATCAATTAACATTTCAATGGAACAACGGATTCCCTTATTTGGCGCATACTCAAGAGTCGAGCATTCGAATTTAAAGAGCCATACAATTCGAAGTTGGTTGTCGCTGACTGACTAGTTAGCTCGAGTATCCACCTGGCATGAGACTAGAGTGTTGTAGAGTGTTTGTAGATATGGATGATGATTCATAGTTAAACCCTTTTGATATATGTATGCCTTCGAATTGACAAGGAAGTGATTCCAGTGAACAAACAGGGATGTCAAGTTTGTGCAGGATCAAAATTGAAAGATAGGAATAGGTAATCATTCGTAGAAACATCATAAAGAATTAGGCACAATGCACGCTAACATCTGTCGATGCTTATGTGTTCTTTTTAGGTAATAGTCACGTACACTGGTCAGTCAAACCGAGATGGTTGTGCTTTTTTCTAGCCAATGCAATCTCTTTATCTTGAGAATAAACCGAAACCTTGAGAACATGCGCAACCATGTTAACTTGTTTGCCTCGACAAGGCATCGGATGTGTGTGTTGCTTGAATTACTCTATTGTTCGATAGATTTGTTGACAGCAAATCTGGCAGGATAGCTGTGATATAACTTAGGTTCGGCGTATACGACAAAGAAACACAAGAGAATGGAGCCATATGAGTGTCAGGTGAGAAGAAAAAGAAGAAGAGTTGTATGAGTTTAGATTGCATTTATTCAGGGCTGTTTACAGTCTGCCATTGAACTTGATTGCCTGAAAGCTCAACGGATCACTAGTCACCGCATTTAACTTGTCAACTTGAGTGTTTTTCAGCAACAGATAAATTTTGTTTCGAGAAAAAAGTACAATTTGAAGACTTTACATTGGTCTCACGCTTGCTTGACTTGCCGTCTGTTGTTTCTAATCCTACGATTGGCTAAATTTGCTTTTTAAATTCGCCTTTTGTTGCTATATATGATGTAATAACTGAGCTGTGACTGGGTTTCGCGCCATACAAAGCAACTGTTGTGCGATTCAACTTACGCATCTGTGCCGATGCAAACATGGCCACAATGTAGACTTGAAGAGAGCAGCATTCAACTTGAGATGCCGGTTTCATTGGGCATGGGGGAAAATTCTCGCTGTTTGCCAATGTATATCGTGTATTCTTAAAGCACTGAGCGCAAGAATTGACCTTAATCTTCACAATTGCCTGACACAGTAGTAGTATTGTTAGAAATTTGGCATAGAATTGCCAAAATGAATGGACTTTCGAACTGGAGCGTTTCGAATACACTTTGATTGTGATAAAAGAAGAATAAGAATAGATTTTGGCCGCCCAGTTGTCAGCTAGCCGACAGCCAAGCCGAATAGCAACGGCAGTAGCAGATTGCAGAAGCCGAAGAAGTACTAGAAAGGTATGGGCGCAACATCAGCACTAGTCTTGCTGGATAACTTGTCCCGACTTCTTATTACTGGAACGACAAACTCAAGTCAACTGACTCTCAGTTAGAGATAGAAGAGAATGACAACATCGAGGCATCATACCAGCAGCACCATAATTCAGTTGGACGCTTGAAGAATCGTTTCGTTTTTCATTCCCGATAGCAGCTAGAAAATAGAAAGAGAGTACAGTCTTCGAACCTGTCTTCAAGTTTAACACATTGAACTAAAGAGGAGAGAGAGAGAGAGAGAGGGAGAGTTTCGCCTTTATTACCGCATCGCCTACCTAAAGTATGACACCTAGTCACCAGTGATGTTGTGTAAAAATGATCCGGAGGTTAACGTTGTCTTGAATAATGGCACAAGTTGTAGTCAATGACTTTTCAACTGCTCAAATACATTAAGAAATTCTCAAAAAAGTGTATTCTTGTAATATGCGAGTGATATGAATTAAAAACAAAAGCAAGCTAGAAACTGTAATGTGTAGAAGTTACACAATATTCGTTCAGAACTTTACTGAAACAAAGAAACAGTGCACCGAACTATCGATAATTCTACTTGACTCCTAGAAAATTTTCAAATTGTGAATAAATCAGTGACACTTTTTATGATATAATCAACTGTGCCATCGGTAACAATGAGATTGAATCGATGCCAGAATGAAGTGGCGTCACAAATGGCTAGTCAAAAATTGACTAGCTTCAAAGACGATGAAAAGTATGCTGCCAAAAGTGACAATCAAGTCGAATTACTACCAACCAATTGATTATCAACGATGACTAACCTACAACTTCCTTCACCGTTTACATTTCATCCAAACAACAGATCGTATGAGTCATTGCCGAAGCGCAGTGGACGATACTTTGGAACATTTTGTATTGTCGTAATTTTGGTTTGCTTGTTTGCATTGATTAGTATCAGCAAAAATGACAACACCGCGCGCTCAGGAAAATCAGTGGACGATCTATCAAAATCGTTCGAATCCCTGGACTCTATGAGCCAATTGGCTTTAACCAGCGCTAAACTAAGCAACGATAAGGCATTTTCGGGCACGGATGCACCAAGCAAGGGTCACTTGCATCAATCGAATCATGTTATGCACACTGGCGACAAGCTTTCTGATGAAGATAAGATCAAGATCAAATCTAAAATCAAAGAAGACCAAATAGAGCGCGAAACAAGTCCGAGTCAAGTTGCTCGAGCCAACAGTCGAAAGTTACCATCCGATCCAGCAACAAGCACTACCATTACAAACAAGCTCGGAGGCAACAGTCACTTTGTTCGAGGGCCTATTTCGAGCTTATTTGAGGAGTTACTTGAGGCAGCTTCGACACATGGCAAGCCAAGTCGAGACGAAGTAGATTTATCATCGTCATCGAGCGCCTTTGATGTTGCCATGGGTCCACGTCAAGCAACAATTATCATCAGCAGCAGCAACAACAATAATGAATCGCCATTTGATTTTCCGTTAGGGCCTCCATCATCTATGTCGACAGCACGCTTCGGTCCAGACAACCTAATCGATAGCCTGCCTCTGATGATGTTTGATCGTATCATGCGTCTGTCGAACGCCGCTGCAGCCGCTCATCACCACCAAGCTCATCGACCATCGCAAGACTCAGACTATCCACATTCGCCGAGACCATCTGTGACACCTGTGGAAACTCGATCTAATGTTCGCTGGATGTCACCCAGCGAGTCACGCTCTCCATTGTCGCCACCACTGCCTCATATGTTGGGGATGTTTCCACCGTTCAGTTTTGTTTCACCAATGTCGTCATCATTGTCCATGTCAGTAAGCCCAACATTCTCTAGTCCCCATCACGCTCATCGTCCCAACTTGATGGATATTTGGGCTAGTTCTGATTCGTCGACCCGTGACACGTCTACTTCTTTGGCCAACAATAACGACACCAATGAGTCGCACCTTCCGCCGTGGCTCAACTTGTTGCCTTTTAGGCGTCCGTCTCCATCGATTACCACAGGTTCTATGTCCAATGTTGCAGAGTCACCTCTAATGACAGCAATCTTGTCCAGGAAGAGAGATACGCAATCTCATCAGCCACAACAACAACAGTCAGTAACTAACGCAACATCATCATTACCACCACACTTGGAGAACTTCACATCAGTCACCTCAATCGCAGCATTACCTGAGCGTCGTATGTCATCATATGCAACAGCGACACAGTCAAAGGCACCGATGTTTATGTCACGTCTGTTTCCACGAGATGAACGAAAATCGATCATGTTCAGAAGGATCACCGATAAAGATGACTTTCAAAGCGGGGATGACGATACAACCGACCGAGCAGCTGTAGAGTCTAATAATGATGACGACCAAGACTTTCCATTTGGCTTTGCTATTGCCAGTGCCCCAGCTAGAATCCACGTACCTGCTGGCGAATCGAACATGGCTCGTGGGCCTACTTTCAGGCCACATACTCATGAATTTCTTTTACTCCGCCAAGAGGTGCCCAATGAGCACCGAGAGCGTGAAAGCGAGCAAGACTTTGAGAGCTCCAGCAACGATAAGCCACATAATCATTTTTTCAGGCACCTTATGAGTAAAGAGGCCATTGAGCCACGTAAGGATTCACTCGGTGAAGAAAGAAACGTGCCAACAAGCCGTTCATTGTTTGGATTACCACGTTTTGGGCCTCATAGGGAATAACACAATCATCAAAATCACAATCACTATTAACAAAATTAAACGTCATAACAATGTGTTTATTGTGAGTTCATTCACTACTTGCTGATGGACGCTTATAATGCGAAGAATTGTGCAGTGACAGATAATTCCTATTGGTTGTAATAAAGCCACAATTTAAGAAACTACACTTCATTGTGTGCGCCACTGGTAAATTGGCAACCGTATCAGGATCTGGTGGTGCCAAGGCTTCTTCGTCACGTGTTGGATAACTGACTTGAATGATATCTTCGTCACAGCTGTGATAAGTGCTGCTAGAATCGCCTGATATTGAGTCAGCATCGATGTCGTCGCTTCGTTTAGTGACGTCCATTACGGGAGGTAGTAGGTCTTCGTAATTCGCTAGAATATGAGTTGTGTCGGTAAATTGGTCGCTATCACTGTCGCTATCGTGTTTCAAATTGAACGTAACGCGTTTACGTAATTGGTTCTTGAACCTGTTCTTGAACGGATTGATTTGATGGAAATTCCGCATGTTGGCGACTAGATCAGGTGGCCATGACTCGAGCTCGATAACGAAAGCCATTGGTTCGATGGCCGACATGAGTGATTCTACGTATTTACTTGACTCATGAATAAGCTAGGATGAAATTGAGAAAATGCCGATCTGTCATAGCCCTTATTTTTTTGGAAGTTCACTGACAAACACCGGCACTGTGAAATTCACAGTGCCAATCACAAAACTTCACACATGCGCGTGATAGTGCACGCGCCATGCTTAAAATTTTCCGTTCTCTGTGACCTGGTCCTAGTGACAATGACGGCCAGACTATCCTCGGCTCCCTTAATCACTTTATTAGTGATGATCGTGTCTCTTTTGCTTGCTGCAACAGGTAACTGAGGAAATCATTTGTTTCGTTTACCAATTGACCGCACGATACGTTTCCTGATACATCATCTGACAATTATCATCTTTGATCAACCGTACAAAATTGTCTGATCGAAATAAGCATTTATTTGATACAGTCCAATTCGATACGATACACTCATTACATACACAGATTCATATCTCCCCCTTACTCACAATCCTAACGTCTCAAAGGACATCGGGTTTGCGATCATCGAGCTCCTGGATGGCTTGACGCAAATTTGACTCTTTCATTGATCTGGGAAGTGGGTCGTCGTATAGGTCGAGATTGTCTCTGAGCCATTTGACATAACCTGACGGAAGATCAGGGTTGAGCTCTTCGATATAGTCGACGTCGGCGTTAGGGAAACGTCGCAGGAGATTCCTTATGTGTATGACTCGCCGCATGCGGGCTCCGTTGTAGGCAGCTATTTGTTGTTCGCGATAACGCTTAAAGAACCAATCGGTTTCGCTTGGTTTGCCTGGGCCTTGTGAATTCCTAAATTTTGAATTCATAAAGTAAGGCACGAGATGTTGAGAGCACTTGTGCCAACGCGGTCGGCCAAATATGTCGCGCCTGTACACTGTTCTACGTTCTCCAGTAGCCTCAGGTGAGACTTCGAGTTGCCAGTAAGCCTTATTGCGCTCACGTACAACGTTTTCTAGATTAGCCATGCTCTCTTCGACTTTGTCGAGCCGTTCTGGACTAGGAAAGATTTCCTTTTCTTGCTTAGCAGCTTCTTGCATGGTGAGCAACATATTCCGCTCCTTGTAGAGGATATACCATAGTTTGTGGAGATCAGAATTTGACTTGATTCTAAGTTCGTCTATTTTCCATGCGCGTCCACTTTTGACCGTTACTTCGCCCCAATTCTTGGGCACATCAAAAAATTCCATCAATGAGCAAATCCTAGCACTGGTGGATAACATCTGATGTGCATAACCAATTCCAGTGACGCTAACCAGTGCTGCCAGACCGCGTTCCGTGGCGAATTTCATCGCCATATCGTAACCGACAATC
This sequence comes from Fragariocoptes setiger, assembly GCA_019968535.1. Lineage (NCBI taxonomy): Eukaryota > Metazoa > Arthropoda > Arachnida > Trombidiformes > Phytoptidae > Fragariocoptes > Fragariocoptes setiger. The sequence continues at coordinate 89,635 of JAIFTH010000013.1, forward strand.
TTGATAATGTTAAGGTATAGATACGACAAAATTGGATCAATCTGTATCGAAACGCGTTCGCTTGTAAATGTCGCATGCCGAAAAAAATGTCACAACGCCGAGCTCATGCACGACGATCATGTGTTCAGCAGGACATGGCAAAATCTGCAGATATCGAGTGTGCCTCCCTTTTATTTTACGCCCAATGACCCATAAGGGATTGCCGGTGTTGGTGTGACCGGACAGTCCCTCGATACAAATTCAACGCCATTGTCTTGGTTCAGTTTGTTTGTCCAATGTGAGACTCATGGAACGGTTGGAAGAGCAATCTCGAATAGGCGATTGGGCGTGAACTAAATGGGAGGCGCACTCGATATCTGCAGATTTTGCCATGTCCTGCTGAACACATGTTCGTTGTGCATGAGCTCGGCGTTGTGGTTTGCATGCGACATTTACAAGGAAACGCGTTTTGCTTTCGATATTGATTAATTCAATTTTGTCGTATTTATAATTGATCATTATCAAGATTTTCGGTTGTTACAATTGTTGATTAAAAAATTAGGTACGAACACAGAAGGACTTGATGGCTCAAAATCTCGGCGATATGGCGATGAAGTTCGCCAAAGGACGCGGTCTGGCAGCACTGCTCGGTGTCACCGGACTTGGTTATGCTGCCACCCAATCAGTATTCACTGTGGAAGGCGGTCATCGGGCGATAATATTTAGTCGTATCGGAGGTATTCAAAACACCATCTATACTGAGGGATTACATTTTCGTATTCCCTGGTTCCAACATCCCATTGTGTACGATGTACGCTCGAAACCACGCAAAGTATCATCACCAACTGGTAGCAAAGATCTACAAATGGTCAACATTACATTGCGTGTACTAGCACGACCTGACGCACACCAATTGCCTACAATTCACCGACAATTAGGCCTCGATTATGACGAAAAAGTGTTACCGTCAATTTGTAACGAAGTTCTCAAGAGTATAGTGGCCAAATTCAACGCTGCCCAATTGATTATTGTCAGACAAAAAATATCATTAATGGTACGCAAAGAACTCGTAGAACGGGCCAAAGACTTTAATATCATCTTGGATGATGTTTCAATCACTGAGCTCAGTTTTGGTCGCGAATACACAGCTGCCATTGAGGCCAAACAAGTAGCGCAGCAAGAAGCCCAACGAGCAATGTTTGAAGTAGAGAAAGCCAAACAAGAACGACTGGAAAAGATAGTTCAAGCTGAGGGTGAAGCAGAGGCTGCACGCAAATTGGGTGTTGCGATTACAAAGAATCCTGGTTATTTGAAGTTACGTAAGATTCGTGCCGCCCAAACAATTGCAAGGACCATATCAAAGTCTCAGAATGCCGTGTATTTGAACTCCTCGTCGCTCATGCTAAACATTGCCGACAAAGATTTCGATATAACCGCCTCGACTATAGCGCCAGGAAAGAAGTGAATCCAGCGATATAAGTTTGATATGTAGAGAATAATGTTTGATAGTCCTTTCTTCATTTCAGATGCTGATTAAAATTAAGTGCTCTCTTCTCTCAAGTGATTCGTGCAATTACAATATGATTATGACTACGCCGGTCAAATTCTGATAGATTTTGACAGATGCTGGCCGGCCAAGATTGTGCGCTGCAGCTGGTCCACTGACTTGTATGGATATTTGGCTCTGATTGTTGGGCGCTGCGACGCTTGGTGATGCGGTGACCGTACTGCTAAGTTGATTGATGTTGTTGCTGCTGGAGGTGATACTATTTGATGGCAAGTCCGATTGTTCACCAGCATCGATGGTGACACCCGATGAGTTGGGTGACATGGGGGGCTCCACGTTGATGGAAACACGGGGCGATAATGTGGTAGCTTCGCTACGAAGCGGCGGAGGTGGAGGTCGTATTGGTAAAGTTTTCAACAATCGACGATGGGTCGATCGAAATACTGACTTCTCGAATGGGAACACGTCGTCACCGGGACACGCTTTGCAGCACCGACCGGCCAGGATTGAGGGTGGCGATCCGTTGGGGCACGTGCTAACATCGGGACAGTCGTCTTTGAAGTTTCGGCACTGCACGCGTGCCTCGGGTTTGCTGGCAAGCTTACGCTCCACAGACAAACATTCGCAATGCACACAAAACATGACACCAAACGGCGGCAAAGTCGGATTCCAATGCTCACCGATGGAGTAGGTATCATTACCCATGACGCAATGGTCCGTGGGTGCTGACGGTATTGCATGCACCACAACTATGACAACAACACTGGTTGCCAGACACCATAACGTTGTTAACAATGTTAATAGGGCCATCATTTTTGCGCTGTTGATATTATTGTTCTTCTTATTGTTTTATTACTGTTGATATGATATGATTGATATGCTTTTAGTCGTTGCTGATATACGCTTCTTGATGAAATATGCGTGATTTAGTAGTAGTTTAACAGTCGGTTGCGCGTGCAATACAATTGACAGTGTGTGAAGATATCTCTTGCAGATAACTCTACTATGTTTATGTTCAGTGTGCGCAAAGTGTAGTAAACTATTTAATTGAAGTGCAATCGCAGTATCATTTGATATACCACTCTTTCCTTCGATATAATGTTTGTGTGAGTGAGCAACACAAACTTTTTCTCATGCCAAAATTTGCGCTGTAATTTGTTCAAGTTTGCGGTGTGAATGAGCGTGTCCAAATGGCAAGTGGTTGCTACTTGGGCCCAAGCGCATACTCACACTCTCCTACTGCTACGGCTACCGCTTGTGTGATGCACTCGATGCATACAAATGTGTGCGTACGAGTGTGTGCATCACTGTGCACTTCAACGCACGCACGGACACAACCACACATGTACTCGCATGTGTGAGCACACGCAGGCACTCTTTGACTCACAGCATCACCAATGACATAGAGCATAGAACATTGAATGTTGATCCCAACGACAGAGAGTGAACGAGCGAAAGGGAGGACGGGCGAACGGGAAAGACGCACGATGTAGGAAACGAGCAAACCGGCAAACAGGCACACGCATTCTCAATGCTCATTGGCGCCCGCCGGCATAGTACACGCGACGGCGACCGCGTTCCCTGTGCGCATACACACTCACACGTACGTGCTCAGCAGTTGGCATCCACAGCATCGGCAATAGAGTTAGGCTTTATTCTTTGTGAACGTGTCGCCGACAAGTAGCAGCGAGCAAGGAGCACAAGCTAGCAGATAAGGCGTCGATTGGTGTTAGTGAAGTCGTTGATGGTCGAGTTCGATGAATTGTCACCGTTGCCGCTGTAGTTGTCGCAACACTCGACACAACATACAACAGGGCTCGACATGACACGACATAGGGTTTGTGGCTAGTCGTGTTGTTGTTGTTGTTGAATCAAATCGAATCTAGTAAAATCGAGCGGAGTACAGAATGAAGTGTGTCGAGTTGAGTGGAATAAAGCCAATGCGGGGCTGTTGTGTGTGTGTGTGTGTGTGTGTGTGTGTGTGTGTGTCCCAAGAGCCCAAAGCTGCTCTGGTGCCAACCAATACCATGATGACAATCGTCACCATGGTATTAACTGAAAGCCAACTGACTCACCCATTCAGTAGTAGCTATGGATGCAATACAACTAGCTACTACTGTTGGTGATGATGGTACTGTTGGACCGTCGTGGCAAGCCAACCGACCATCAGCTGGCCAACTTATCGATGCTGACGTTGATGTTGACTGTTGTTGCTGGAGCTGGCGCTGAAATCAACAGCAACGCCAATGACGACTCATGCTACAACGCCGGCCAACACGTTTACATAGAGGCTTAACGTGCTTGACTAGGTGCAATGTTACCCTTGCTGTTGCTGTCGATGTTTTTGGTGTTGGCATTGTCAATAACTATTGGTATGACTGTGAGTGTTTTCTGCGATGCCGAGAGTGGCGCCAGCACGTAGCGCGCTTTCGAGGCTTACACGAGCATTCATAACAATGCAAAGGACGACACAAGTAGAGTGACGCTATTAGCAAGTGTTTGCAACAAACGAGATCCCGTCATGTACTTTGGTCTGTGTTAGCTTGTCATGTGTCCTTCTGCTCGTGCTTACTCGGTCGCTTGATTGTCGTTGATTATGCACGCCGTTCATATCAAATGAAATTATAATACTATCATTCTTACTTTTACACATATGCATGTTCATGTAGGCGCACATTAATACATATTAATAGTAGGTATAGTGGTTCCTCAGGAATGTGGTTGTTGAATTATTTTGTTTTTTTTCACCAATTTCTTTTTGCATTTCGGTGCTTTGCGTTGCTTTGCTTTGCATTGAAACATTCGTTGAAACGACAACGCTGAGCCGATTGTGAGTTTGTTTACTCACTTACCCACTCTCTCACAATCAGCAACGACAACACTGCCAACAACTATGTGCTTTTGCACGTGCATCATTGGTTTGTTTGCCAAGCTGGTTGCCCTGGCTATTGAGTTTTTCACAGTTTCCTCACAGTGGTCCAATTGCTGCTGGAATCTCGACAACAGTTCGTAATAGTGGAATAGTTGAGCCGACAATCGTTGCCATCGTGTGCTCTTCTGTCGGTCCACCGATGAGCCGATGGCAATGAATAGTTTTGTAGCAAAAATAACGGCGCTCGCATGTCTGCCTGTCATGCTCGCCTCGTTTCAGCAATAACAACGACAACGACGACCACCGGCATGCCAGTCGACCAACCAACCAACCAAGCAACCGACTGACCAGTCGATTGTCGCTCGACTGTAGCATCAGCTAATAGAGGACGCCGAGATGGCTGGCGATTCACACAAATGTATCCATGTTTGTCCACTCCACCTACAGCAATCTGTCTGTCCCTGTAAAGCGAAAACTTTATCGCCAAAAGTTGATCGGGCACAAAATGCCAATCTGATACGATTGGAAGTCTTATTCTCTCACAACTTCTACTATCGCCTAAACGGTTAACATCTCACAACTTACTACTCAATGCTAACCGTTTTGGCTAGCACGCACGTCGAACTCACATTCATACATTTAACGTATATACGTACGTAAGTACGTTCGTACGTGCGCGTACATATGAGAGTACGTTGAGCACGTGCACTAACAACAGCAGCAGCACATAACACGTGCCGACATGCACTGGTCGCGCATAGCATTTGATTGTTTGCACAGCTCGATTGTTAAATAGCGCACCAAGAGAGAGAGAGAGAGAGAGAGAGAGAGAGAACAAAGAATGTAGCTCTTGTTACTACCCATGTGTCTGCTCTTTATTCACTCTGTTAGAAGTTGGAAGTTGAATACTATCCGCTGCACGCTAGGTTCCGCAAACCGCACGGCATCAGCATAGCACGTGCAATATAATAACAACAACTAGAAAGAGCACCTCTGAGAGCAGGCGAAAAAACAATACAATTTCAATGTGCATGACAGCCTCAGTCTGCTCAAAATTAAAATGTGCTCGCTCGCCGTTATTTGCGTTTATTTGCTCGACATAAAAGCCTTGTCCAATTGTGTTCGCGAATGTGTCAGCATCGCTCGTTCTGTGACTATTCATACATGTGATACAACATTCAACTACGATCAATCATGATCAACAATTGTCACTAGATCATTGCTGGCTTTTGCATTTACGCAATTCCTGAATTGAAAATTGAAGATAGAGTCTCTTTTCACGCGAAAAAACGGCACTCGTTCTTACTCAGAGCTCGAATTTTCAATGAATGATATTATTTCAACACCCATCTAATCTTTACAAATATCTGCGGATATTTGTTCTGTGTTATTTGTCTATCTTTTGGTTGTTGTTTATTCAAGTAGCATTGAAACTTTGCTCTAGCTCGTCTCACAAATTGAAGATTTGGCCGGATGAGAATTGACAACCATGTGAACTACTGCTACTTGCATTATCAAGCGATCCAGCGTTATACCGACACGCACATGTAATGCCGACTCTCTAACTCGCACACTCACACAGTGCCTTAACATGCGCATACATTATCGATACCAACAAAATAAAACGATCCGACAATCCAACGAAACAAGATAAACTAAACCACAGCACGTGCATGTACATTGTACTGTGTTGTTCGTAAAGTTACATGTTATGGAGTCTCAGCGTTGTTAGATGGAACTGATCGGAATTATTATTATTGTAGCCAATAAATGGGCGTGTTTTTGTTGGCTATTTGGTCGGTGTGTGCGAAACAAGCGACTGTGATGCTGGTAATCGTGTGTTTGTGTGATGCGAGATCGGGTCGAACACGAGCCAAATGTTGTGCCGCGCTTGTTCGGGTCAGAGAACAGGGAATATTGAACGAATGTGTAGGACATTCGACTCGACTGAACTACAAGTAAACTAAACCAAACTAAAGCCATGTTCATTGTGTGTCTGTCAAACTCAGCATGTGTGCAAGCAACGACGACGACTTGTAAGCATGTGATTCGTAGACGCAATGAGAGTTTGCGCGCGCGCACGCACGCACACATAGACATATTACAGGACACATGTCTAGAGCGGTGTGCAAGAGAAGACCATCGCCATCATGACTGACTACTGGCCTCATAGCTTTGGCGAGCGACAACAACAATTGACGCACGACTACATTGTGTGTGAGCGCGCTCAACAGCCACACAAACTAGATTCGCGTGTCGCGTAGTGCATGAAAGCCTGAGCGAGCTGTAAGAGCGTCGTCAGTGAGAGCGCCTAAGAGAACCATACAAGCAGGGAGCGAGTCATAGAACACGCGCACACTCATAGCAACTGAAACGCTAGCATGAAACTGAGAGCACGACTTACGCAATACTTTTGTACGACGGAACAATACTGCCGCTTCTGAAACTGAACGTTGACAAAGCTGAACGAACGAACGAATTCCTGCGAACACCACTGGACACAGAGTGGGTTGCTGCTGTTGACGATTGTATGGCTGTGCAACTGTGTAAGTGTTGTCAGTGTGCGCGCTCAGCAACCAGCACAACTGACTGTGTGTGTGTGTGTGTCGTCGAACTTTTGAACGAAACATGCACTGAACACTCAACGTCGACACAGCAGCTCTGGTCTCTCCATTCGTTCGCTCATTCATCTTGATTCGGTGCATCAGGCAATGTGGTTTATTTATTTAATATAGTTAGCAACTCCACACAATGTTGTCGATGCAATGTCAAATAGTTTCACTAACTGAAAGTTTACACGCACGCACAAGATCTAACCAGACTGTTAAGATGGCGGTCCACAAAGCCCAGCTAACATTTTAAGTGAAAGTAGCAACACGCACAAACACAGAGGCATAAGCAGACACATTCGCAAACAGAAACTGGCGCTCGTCAGTGACACCGTCGCTGCCTCCGCTGTCTCACAGTCAAACGTTCGAGAACAGAAGTTCGCTTGCGAACTTTTGCTACTTCAGTGCTCGCATTGCGCAAGCGATCGCTCGTTCGTTCATCTGTTTGTCTCTTCGTTCGCTCACTAGTTGGTTTCCTACACATGTTTGTTGCTGTTACTGTTTGTGTTTATTTCTGAGATTGAGCTCGAGCATACGAGAGCGACAAGAGTGAGAGCAAGAGAAAAAGTAGCGAACAAAATAAAAAGTTCGCTCGCCAGACAGATAGAAAAACATAAAGTCAAGTCAGCAGTCATCCGATCAAATTGACTTCATGCTCGTTGGTGTGTGCATACGTGTATACGGAGTTGTCACGAGCAGCACACAACAGCGATTTTTCACAACAATTTCGATTTTTCTATCCATCAAGAGATGCATCACATGACACGCGCAAAGAGTTTTTAACTTTTGGAACGTCAATAGCAAAAACAAGAAATGTATCGTCAGATAGATGTCGATCATTAGTTGAGTGTTCACTGAATTCGAAAATTTGAAAAAATTTACATTCACAAAGTCAAAACTACCCAGAGAGTATCACCTAAGAGGCATGTGGATAACAACACAGCAAAAATTCTTAGCCAGACTCAAGTATAATCATTTCAACGAATTATTGACCATCCGATGATATACTCGCAACGTCGATCAAATCAGCAGCAGCATAAACATGAAACGAACCAAGAAAAAGAGAAAGCGACGTATTTTGCCAATCACAATATTGACTTTCGCCTTAGTATTCATGAGCAAAATCTTTGTGCCCGTTCATGATGCTGCCCACGCTCCACTCGATACAACACATTGGAAGCCGCATCAGCACAATTCAAATTGCGAGCACTTGCTATTGACAAGTGTATCATCGGGAGATACTATTGAAAATCACCGCCGTGTGCCTCATAAGCAATCAGATAATCTACTCAAATTGGCCAACATAAAGGATGCAGCAAATCCGTCAGCATCGTCAGGTAAGTTTATATTATAGAACACTTTGAAGGCAATCAAAATATAGATTTTCACTTTTGTCGCATGAGTTTGGGTGCTTCATTATTATATTCTCAGTTCGAATTATCGAGATTGGCCACTCTCGTATCACAATAAACTCTCGAAAAAGATACCAGTGCTGGTGTGGAGACTTGATTGAAACTAGAACTGATTATCAGATAACAGTACGCACTTCGATCACATATTGAAAATTATTTCTTCCTCAATCTTGTAACTCAAATTCAAACCAATGATCGATGCTGAATTTTGTTCGGTGGTGCTAATGTGCATCTTCGACATCATGAAAAATCGATTGTCCGATTGAAATAGATAATCACCGTCCATTAAGGAAGCCACATTCACCGCCGTCTACTGCCTCAGATTTTGTGAATGCTGCCAATGTTCTTGAAATCATCAGACCAACAACAGCTACAATAAACTCAAAACATGAAACATCGCGAAAGCAAAAATCTCTCACCAACAATAGCTTGGATTTGGTCCAATACAAACAAGCACACAGACATAATAAACAAATAGACCTCGTTACCAAGCATGACTCAAGCACGTACGCGCCAGTTACCGACGGCGCGAAAAGACTCAAGTCAATAGTAACTGGCAGCAATAGAAAGGGTGAACAAATTCGTCAGCGGCGTAGAATTCAGCACTTGTCCATGCCTCACCAACAGGGGAGCTTAGGTCGAAACGATCACACATACGTGTCGCCTCATACTGGAGCTGCCAAGCCTGGCATTAACGGGTTACAAGCGCTCAGCAAACGTAATCGTCGCAACGACGAGCATCGACTATGGCTGCGGAACGAAAAAAGGGAAAAATTCGAGGCCTATTTTTCTCACATTGAGCCCTCCGATAGGCGCCGACATTTGAACGACGGCGCTGGTCACGCACGCGACCAAACTGATTATGCACTGAGTGATATGGGCGTGCCAAGCGCCGAGAACCAGGCGGACAATGAGATAGCGGCAAACGAAAATTGGAGTGAGCAAAAATCAACTAGCGTGCAATCGTCTAATGAGTTGGATACGAGCAAACGTGCAACATTGATAACATTATCAGATTATTTGGGTCGTTTTGTGGGCTCAGTCGATGTAGCAAAGCCAAATTTGAGCTTCCGAGAGATAAAATTAAATAATTCTGCAGGCAATGGTGCAGGCGACAACACTCTGGCTTGGCCTCTACCAGTACCAGCACGAGCGCAAATACGTGTGAGGCAGCGCAAAACTGATGACAGAGACGACAATAGCAATAATAAAAATACTGTTGTCACGCACGATCAATTGAATCTAAGCACCGTTTATGCAGACAGGCACAGTGATGAAACGATTATCGATCATGCGAGCCACTCTCAGGGAAGACCCCATAAAAGGTCACTTGAGAGCATGTCGCAGGAAATTCACGCCACGCCCAATGTTGAACCAAAACTTAGGATCACATATCCGGCGCCTAGCAACGTCACTGTTCTGTTACTGTCATGGTATCCACCAGTGATACGATTGAATTGGCAAGTGCCTATCATTGATGCAATCTCAACAACGCCCAACGAATATACTGATCAAATGGATCACGAAGCATTGCCAAGTCAATTGTTAGATTTAGACAGTATCAAAGGTAAAGTTTCGATTATTAGTTCGACCGACGATTCAATTCAGAATAACGATTCGTTAGTACTTCGAAAATCAGGTGAGTTGGCAAGCGTGACTGCGTCAAACTTGAATGCATCATGAATATTTTTATATGGAGACAACATACAAGATGGTATCAACATTGAGAAGTGACGTAGCAAAAGACAGCTTGCCTGCAACTGAATACTAGAATGTCACTAGTAATACAATACTATATCCGAGTGAACAGCAAAATTCTTCATCAATAATGCTAACGCCATCCATCTTTGTCACGACATTGTACGTATTTTCACGTATTCGCGACAGGTGCTGAGAAGACATCTCCAGAACAGAACACATCTTCCACTTCATCGAAAGATACTGCCGACGTTCGTGCAACACTCAAGCAAGCTTTAAGTGCCTTTCGAGTAACATACAGAGCCATTGATTCAAGGTGAGTAAACGTGATAGTGGATTATGAGCACAATACTTATAATCCATACCATAAGTAATATTGAACGTAATCATGTCGTTTGTTATTGCTGTTGTTGTTGTCTCGGTCGCTTCTGCCGTCTATGATGTTCGACAGAAGAGTAGTAATTGTTGTGAAAGAGCAACGAACTGCAATTGTTCGTTTCGAGTGCAAGCATAGAGAAAATAAAAGAGGAAAAGATCGAGCGAGGGGCAAAAAAATGTTAGGAACGATATTGATAGTGACAAACAAGATTACTCTCTTCCGCGAGTTAGTCGTTCTGTTATTCGAAGACAATACTTACGCATGGCTTGTACTGCTTCTGGCCGAAAAGATGTCTGTCATCGACGACCAAGTAGCCCATATGAGACCAGTCTTTGGTGCCCCTTGAGGCTGCTGTATAGTGCTCGACAACTGAACGTGATGAATTTTGTCGTTACAATGCTCTTCAATTACTCGGTTGTCCTTTTATTGCCCATTGTTATTGCTCGGTCATGTGAAAACGGCACTTTTTGTTTCGCCACGTCTTGATGGGGTCTTACCGGCGGCTCTAGTTGCATTGCACAACTAGGACACCATCAATGAGATGCTAACAATGACTGACTAACATGGTACATTGTGACTTAAACTCTAGGTAGTTGTTTGTCATACAACTGCCGCATTCGCAAATGAATTCTTGCAATCATATGAGAGCTATCTGCAAACATCCCGTCGTCGTTGATAGTGTGCGAAATTCTGTTACTTTATAAAATGGCAAGCATCCTTTTCTTTTGTTGCTACCACAATATGGCTACGTTGTTCTATTGAATGGAATTTCATCAGCTCGACTGGAGAGATAAATGCGACGAGAGACAAGAAAAATCAGAGCGACGCGATTTCTGTGCGCGAGCACGTGCACATGGTGCATGTACTCGCGGATTTCAACTGCACCTGATGGCTGACACTCGACGGCCCGGGGCTATGCACTCGGCATGAAATTATATTTTGCACAGAGCTTGAGCTATCTAGACAAATCAAAGATTGGTGCAATGGTTGGAAAAAACCTCAGAGGCGCTTTCACGGCATGTACACGGCGAATGTGCAACTTCTCAGTGGAGAGTTGTGCCGAAGTTACACCCATCGGCAACGAAATTTGTTTGCAGTCGATGTTAAGTCGATTCGTTTCCCGTCAGAAATTCTGACTTAGAATGTGGACTATGAGATGAATGAATGGATGCTATTGACGATTTTTCTCAGCATCAAATAGTACAAAAGAATTGCGCAACCAGCTCTACAATAGCTTCGCGTCAATAAAACTACGTCTCATAGACGCATTAACGATTCTTGTATGCTATAACAATTGCACGATTGCTAAATGGCCAAAAGATTAGATGACAAAAGCACCGACCGATCAAATGCTGAGTTGTTAGAGTCGTTGGAGTCGTTGGACCGTAAGGTTTAAAGAAAGAACTTTTTTACTATGCTCAACCGGACTCTCTCTCTTTATATGCGCCTATCTGTCGTCACACACTGTTTGCGTTCGTATGGCCCGAGGCAGGCGCCCCCTTGGCGATTCATGTTGAGGCATCAAGGCAATGTCGGTTAGTTCACCGGACTATCTCGCAATGATGAAAGAGCAAATCGAATCGAGTGAAAACTGACATCTGAGATGATGGCACGAGCGTACGATGCACGACAACTGCGAGGCGCCAGATTATAAGAAGATTGATTGACGTTGCACCCTGAGGGCCATATTTTTCAACGAATGTAGCGCCAAAAGCGTCTTTCCAGTTCTTCGACCCCTTTCAAGTCTAACTTGTGGCGGTTCGTGCGTGCGATCGAGTTGGTGCGTGCGTGCGTGTTGTTCATGAAATTTCCACCATGCATTCGAGTGAAAGCTCGAATGAATTTTCTTAAAACGGGTGGAACTTTCGAGTCAACAAACTAACTGGTTTGACATAAGAACCTGCATGTGCTGTCGTATGAAAACATAATCGTATATTTGACGACGATTTTAGTTTGCAAAGCGCGCCATTTTCTCTTGCACACAATCGTTATCGTGAAAATTTAAGACTTTTCCAGATTGCTTGCTGCGTATTTGCTTTGCAGCTGAGTCCCTTCTTTCCCAGAATTGATTGTATTATTTGCAACACAAGATGTCTTCATAATGACTGTACTGTATAGTATTCTGTATATCATATTCTTGAATCCCATTTGGACACAGCACGCTATGTGGGCTTGCCATAATAATCATATTGCCCGATATGTTTTGGCAACATTGCGATATGCTGCCACCAGCATATAATACGACAAAAGCACTGGCACGCACTTTCTTGCTAAAGCTTATTTGATAAGTTGAGCTTACTAGAGACTAAGGTCCGTGCCAAAAGGATTTAGTCACATCGAAGATTGTCCATAACTTTTGTCATGGAAGGCTCTTCGGAATTCATGTTTGTCTTTAATGCTGCCGATATTATTGGCAATGCTAGGCCAGTTCAGCTAAAGAACGTTTTGTCGTTTGCCCAGTTTAATGGTCAGACGTGTTTTGTAGCCAATTGCGATAGCAAATTCCATGGGACGGGGTTTATACTGTCGTCAAGTTGTCATTCGAAACCGGAGCTCAGTCAGCCAATAGATGCTTGGCTTGCCAAAGTTTAGGATCCCCGAATTTGTCCCTAGCCGAAAATAGGCTCTAGAAGGACACTGGCATCAAAGTTCTTGAAAATAGTGCACGTATCTCCGATTAAAGTTGCATTGCAAAAGCGAGCGATTCAACTTACATTTGGCAATGCACAACAATTGGTGTCTCATAAATAAGCTAATAGAGCTTTGAACGACAATAATTTTTGCAATGACTTTGTTATTGCTGAGTCAAGTTCCTCGAAACTAGACAGAGTTATGCAGAAATTTGGAGGAATGAATTAAACCCTTTTTCACTTTTCTGCTTCTATTTCGAAAAAAAGTCAATTTTCCACAACAAAGTGGTCCATTTACTAAAGCATTTCGATACTGACTCGTCAGAGTCCGTTGGAACACTCGACGCAGAATCTTTGGCCCCATAGGCCAGAAAATATGATGCGATTGACGCGAAGTCTTGAACAAGAGAGAAATCAGAATTAACCGTCTGGTGAATCGTTATTGTGTGCTATGATTGAGTGAGCCATGCAAATTTAATTCACAGAACATAAACAGTGGTATGTTCAAATCTGCAACAACATTTTCGCTCTGAAAAATAAACCATGTTGTGGATTGTACGAACACATCTAAAGTTTCGTCTAGACGCACTCGGACGTCCAAGTTTCTGACAACAATAGCCAGCAGTACTCTGTTTGCAATAGATCGACTAATTGAGTAAGCTCGTTGCTTTTCCGTCTGAGTTAGTATTATTCTCGTTTCAACTTGCGCACTTTTCTCGCGTCCAAACAATGGAAATTGTGTGGTTTATGAGCTAGCTCCAAACTTCCGAATTCAATGTCGCCCTCACAATGCTTAATTTGTCTGAATAGCGCAAAATGGTCAGCAAATGATGTCCAGTTGGGTTCCTCACACTGTAAAGGCTTTGTTGTAGCAGTATGTTCACATCATTTTCTGTAGTTTATTGTGGCATAATGGCTTGTACTTATGACGTCATACTCTATCTGATCCTGCTCTATGATGGAATATCAAACAGAGAAATCGTCTTGGCTCTCTCAACGTGCACGAACTCAAACCATAGTCAACATTTGTGCATTTATAAAATCATCTGAAATCCAAGCTATACCATCAATTGAATAAGATATTTTTATTTTATGATTGATCCGTTATGCCATGGCTATTATTATATAAAGGCATTGCATTCGACAAACCCGGTTGTCGTTCTGTCTTTGATGATCCCAGCCCAGCGAATGCCTTCCCAGTGGTGCTAACTGTGTTTTCATATGAAGACTTTCTTCAATATTTCTGATTGCAAGAAAGAGACGCTTTGTGACCATATATCAGCAAATGCTCAAATCGTGGAATCGCACCATGTATACGTTCGTTCCACTTCGTTTCGAATCCACAAACGAGATTGGTTGTTGCGATTGACGATGTCAACAACGTCAACGCCACCAGAAAAAGAGATTCCATAGCCTTGTCAAATACATCGATCTATCGTGTGCCAGAGGAATCACAACTCTTGTGGTCGATGCCTTGATGATCAACTCAAATTTGATCGAATTCTAGGAATCAAAGCTCAGGCTCCAACCTAGCCCAACTCGACTGAAGGCACAGACTAGCGTCGATGGACTTTCGTCACACAATCTACGTCTCTCAATACGTCTTTGTGGTTGCATTCCTTAATGATTGTCATCGCCGGTTTCCTTACGTGCGCACACAACGGCAAGCTTACTGTCAACTAAGAGTCTAACCAATAGGCAACTCTTATCACAAGCTTCTTTAGCTCGTACAACAGCTCCAGCCACAGTTACTGCAACAAGAGTATTGCATGTCACACGATTTGCCGCTAAGTCCAATCGAGTCCAAGAGGGAGCAACAAAACATTTATTCAGCCGAGCAATATTGTCACGCATCTGTAGATATCTATTGCTGATGTTCTTGTTTACGACTATCAGACTACTTTTTCCTTGAAATGCATCCAGGCACTAACAATTGGCTGCAATCTTGATTATAATCGCCAAAGAGATTGTGTGACAAAACTTGCTAGCCCCTATTGACACATTATCTTACCCATGTGCACTGATGTGTCCATTTCACTGAAGCAGGCCTCATTAGTAGTACCACACATGTCAACTCTTTTTGTCTAGCAATATGAATGATTGTGTATCATCCGCATTATACTCACTAATATTTTTACTTAACTGATGCATCATTGGTGCCCATGTGCCAGAGACACGTCTATCCTTTTGTCGCATCCATTCGTGATTACAGCATTGTGAGCCATCTAGTTGTTAACGTAGAGCACGTTTCCGCATCAGTTTGCTTCAACGCGTCGGCTCCAATATAGCCAAATGTTGAGCGAAATGGGACCAAGGGGCCCGCATAGTTATATTGTTGGAATACCATCGTACGCAGCCATTTCAACATCAGTCGGATCTCTGTTGAACGGATTCGAACCTTTCTTTTCTGAGAAGTTAACTATATCGGAATGTGACATAATATTTTCCACATGGTTCGGTGAGCTTGCAAAAGGTCATTCAGCATTATGTTTTTTTAATGATACGATTTCAATTATCGTTCGTTCTATTCATTTTTCGTTTCTAACTTAAGTTCAATGGGTAATGTAAAATGAGGCACTCAAGTAATGATTCGACGTCGGTCGATTTCAATCGAGACCGCGTTGCAACGTTCTGAGGTGAAGCGATAACAAAAGTTACTAAAACAAAGTATGTCTCACGCAGTATGATCTTTCAAAATAAAAACAATTGAGGTCGCGTTAAAAGTTTAGACGGTCAGATCACTGATATCAGGGATTAGGGCTTGGCGGATCCAAAGGCTTAGTGTTTAGACTTGACTCTATTCGCTCAGCTCGATCGATTTTTCGCTCGATTTTTTCCCGTCTCTTGATCGTATGATCCGAATAATAATAATACTAATAATCATCGGGGAAGATATATCGACTCACATTACGGCATACCCAACAATTGATTGAGTGCTTATTATCTCGTCACTAGATTCAAACTATGCTATACAGTGCATATAAAAAATCAGTGATTTCAGAGAGTCGAGATTGGTTAGGCTACGGAATTGTTTCGATAGGTTGTAGCACATGAGTTCACTTATTTTAACCAATAATGACTCTGCATATGTCGGAGCAATGTAATAGCGATCGCGTAGCTTGATATCCGGTAGCTCATTGACTGTAGTTTGGAGCGCTACCGATTCTGCCAAAAGTCGTCTATGCGTCCGTATATTTATCTGCCTGAGTGTCAATCTGGCAACGAAACAATCTGAGCAGACGCAGCATGTGAGCAGTACCCCAAAGCACATTAAAGCCGTTAGCACTGAATGTGTGAGGCCACACACGAAAAAACGTAATATCAGACTGCTCACGTTCGAGCGTCCTTACTATAGTTGTTGCTACATCGGACCCAACATTCGCTCAACTCGACGACAATAACAAAAAACATGAAGCTAGCTGTTATCATGGACACACACACATTCATGCGCACGCCACAACAAAGCATCCGTTTTATGAGTGACTGCTACTAGGTTGTTGTCGCCGCCGTCGCTGACGATCGTTGCTGCAAACTATTGGAGCTTGTAGCTTTGTTTGCTGCCGTGTGGGAATCAAGAAACTCAACTATGCTTTTTTGCTGCTCATTCTTTTGTCTTCGAGCTTCAGGCTAGCTCATGTCTGGGTCCCATGTCATCCTCAGACAAGTTCCTCTATCAGATCATATCAGATCGTTTCGGCTTCTTCTTCCGCTTTTCGCGTTTTCTCTCACTTTCTCGGTTTCTTATGTGCTCTGAGATCATGATGATGATCTTTGTGTCATTGTAGGACCAAGCATTAGTCTTTGCAACCGTTGCTTATGTGCATGTGTGTTGTCAGAAAGAGTGAGAGAGAGCGCTACACGACATCATAGTACACTTCTTAGACACACAACACGAGATCATATATTGAACGGAACACACACACGTATATTAGTGTATAGAATCCTGCCCGACGAACAATTTTCTAAATTGTCGCACGACTCAACGAGCCGAACCTCAACTGAACATTCATGATTGATTGTTGCCAAAAGCTGAAGCGTATTCTTTCTCAACATTGACACAGTCCAGAACATGCCCTCTAAACTCTCTTAGAGATCACTTCATCCGCGACTCCAGATTCCAACGACAGATATCTAGATATGTGCGGATTGTTCATTGTATCAATTTTATGCTCAATCAATTATTCAATTATATAATAATTTTAAATGTATGGTTTTGCCTTGAAATCGATAGATTTCCATCGATACTACACTAACAAGTGTAAGTGTTCAAATGATGCATTCAAAATGCATGATACTCTAGATACTTTAGATAACCAAAGGTGCATCTGAGAGCAGATATAGTGCAACAAGTTTTTGTATGGCGACTAAAACTTATCACACGTGTAAGGTTTAGTATGTGGGACACACAACGATCGTGAAAGCCCTTTAGCTATAATACAATGAATCAATGAGCATAACAGTTGTGCAATAATTTTCTTTATTTTATCTTTAGCGGCAGAAAAATAAATTACTGTAATTTCAAGCAAATCTGCATCTAAACAACTTTCAGTTCCAAGCTCACTGCCATTCAGAGAAAGAGTGTTATCGAGAGTCTAGCAGATACAATTATGAGAGGAAATTATGTCGAGAGAAGCTCGAAGTCAATCGCGACAAACAATGGATGTTTTCGTAACAAGACAATACAGTCATGTGTGGCAGTGTACCAAAACAATAACGAATGCAACATTTGTGTCAGTTTGATGGTGCTTTTGTTTGTAACAGCTTCACTAAATGATAGAGGTTCCCGTTGTGCGTCGCACATGCAGTCAAACATGTACGACAGTTAACTGTAATGCAAAGTGAGACTGATTTTGTTTTCGCGTGCGTGTGTTACGATTGTGATGGTGATTACATTGCGACAGATCTCTTTTTTTTCGCCCCAGCATGCTGTCGTAAATTTCTCGCCCCTCGAATTTATTCTTTCGAGCTTGCTGTGTCTAACTATGAAGCTGTATTCTGTAATGATTTCGTGATTACTTGATAGCAGAGTTTTACTCTATTGAACGAGAATGAGCGAAAACCTTTCACTCATGGTAACAAACTATGAACAATGCTCATTATTCAGATCATGTATCAATCTTCGTTGTTATTGTTACAACAAACTGGCACAAACATCGAACAAAGAGACCATGTAAACTTCTTGCTCTCAATTGTGTTAAATCTCTTAATTGAATTGATTGCTTTCAATTGAAGCTATCGTATAAAGACAGACTGAATCTGATGCCCATTCGACTCACCCTATGTTGATAAGAGCGAATTCATTTGAGAACTTCAAAAAGTTACAGTATCTCGGTGGTCAGATTGTGGGTTACTGCTTCGGGTAATTTTTATATAAATGCTCGATCTATTCTTTGTTTTTATTTGTATGCGTTTATATTGACAGCGTTCACTTGCTTGAAATTGCAGAGATTGGGCTTATGATAAAAAATCAATCGCACTCTGCAGCGTAAGACATGCGATTCGATAAAACTGGTCTTCAGTTCACATCTATCCAGACGATCCATGACGAATCGAGGTCGTATTCGATTGCCATTTTTCATTTTTAGGGGAGACAATTATCTCAATCGACACTCTAGGTAACTTATTGTATGAGCATTTCGAATTGAAACAACTTGATGACCATTGATGTGAACTTACATCAATGGTAGAAAATATATAGTCTAGTAGTAGTACCAATAATTAATCAAAACGTTATTCTCGTGTACATTTTTCTCTTGAGAACTTTCCAGATTCAAGGTTGTTGAAGAATATCCACCCTATTTAAGGAGCATCACATTAGAGCGCTTAGCACCAGCCACCAAATACGAGCTACGCGTCATAGCGGTCTACGCACCGGACAAAATCAACTCTTCCAATATTTCAGAGCACACCACACCTGGCCCGCATTCGTCTGCATTGAAGCCAAACTTAGATAATGGTCCAATTTCAGATATTGACAACAGCATAATAGATCCTAAAAGTGTCACCGTCGAAGAGTATGAACAAAATCGAAAGTTGGTAACACGCCAAAGTGTACGTGTACATTTCGTTTCGCCATCCGATAACGAATCGCGCCGATTCAAAGAAAACACTTATAGACCGATTCATCGGTATCCTGATGAGATCAGTGCCGAAGGTGGCGGCACACAGGTGCGCACAGAGGAATTGACAATCGTGTGTGCCGTGCTTGTATTTTGGAGCGCCACCATAACATTATTTTTCAATAAATGGGGAAAAATACGCATGCTCGAGCCGTATCAGCCCGCGTATCGAGAAGCGCCGCCATTATATCACCATAGCTCGATACATGGCGGCGGTCCTGGGACACCCTCAGTATCGGCCTCGGTGGCTGCTGTCGGTGGTTCGATGTCGAAAGGATTCTACGCTTCGTCGGCTCTCAGCGGTCATTTGGCGGGCGTCAGTCCGACGTCGGGTATGCCGACCAACACGAGTGGTGTTGGTGGAGCCATTGTAAACGGCCCCCCAAGCGTTGTGGGTGCCAGCATTGGCGTGGCGAATTTCCACAACTCTGGCTCAAGTATCGACAATAAACACAACACAGATCGCATAGTGTCAACCGAAGACGATATGGTTCCTAATTGTAGTGATGTTGATGCTGCGGCAGCCGAATTACACATTCAACAGAAGCGCCTCAAGTGGAGAGCGGCCAATCATGGTCGAAAAAGTGGCGCCGGCTTTGGCGATATCACGACTGACTCGAGAGTCGGTCGTGACAACCGATTGATGTTCGCCTCAAAAGCGCACGCCATTGCCAAGGCTACCAGCGTGTGGTCGCCTCATGTCAAGAGCGGTTCCACAGCGCGACAGGTTATGTCGCACACGCACAGTCCCAATAGGAACAGCATGGCTTCAGTGCGTGATCAGCGCCGTTTGCTGTTGCGTATGCATGACCGGCATGCTGCCTCGGCCTCAGTTGCGTCAGGTTTGACGCGAGCACACACGCAGCGAATGTATTCGTTTAGTTCAGCGTCGGGTGCTCCGAGTTTACAGCAGCAGCAACAACAAAAACACCAACAACAGCAATGGAAGCAACAGCGACCACTTTTTGCACAGCAATATCAAACACTGGGCACGTGTCAACATGACTCGGAGCATGTTGTAGAGTTGCACGAGCCACAATCAGGGTCGGCACACACGTCGGCCGATGTAGCCGGAAGCAGTGATAGCTCAGCCTCCTCATCAATGTCGTTGCCACCGATGAGTTCGGCCAGCGCCAATCGATTGCCCATCCAAAGTCATGCCATTTTGATAGAGCCTCCTTCGCCGCCAAAGTCGCGCTCAGCATGCGGTATTACTGGTGAATCGTTGGCATCGACCTCTGCAACACCTGTTAGTTCATTAGTCTATACCGACAGTGCTGTGTACCCGAGCGCAAGAGCGCAACAAAATTTAGGAGAGGGCCATTCACAAAATGAGAACTATCAGCATCGAAATAATGTTGATAATACAAATCACGAATCATCGCCAAGAATGAGAATTAACAAAACAAATAACCATGGTGATATCGATAATCAGCCACAATCGCAGCAGCAGAAAACAAAGCCGCATTTACCAACATTGGACGCGTTGGCGTTGCTCACACCGTCACTACCAGCCACATCATTTTCATGGAATCATTGTCATCGTGATGGTAGTAATCAGCACACGAGCACACAATACCATCACTTGATACAGCGACGCTCAATTGCAGGCGCCTATTGTTCACCGTTGCTAATGGCACACAATTTAGGACATTCTGCTTATCAAAATTGGCCCTTATTACATCAATACACTAGCCAACAGTATATGCACCATCAGCAGCAACAACAACAGCAACAACAACAACAGCAGCAACAACAACAACAACAACAGCAGCAGCAACAACAACGCTGGTGTTGCCATCCGGGGCACGAAGTTCCAAGTCGACGTGGCTCATCTTTGGCCGTACCCATTGCGTACAAACAACAGCAGCACTCACAACAAGATCTTTACAACAATGAACGCTGTTCGTGCCTAACTTGGCGACGTTCAATTAGTGCTACACCTACTGGTCGAGCATGGACTCCATCAAGTGAGCAGTCTGGATCCCAATTGGGCGTACATTCGCATTTGCAGCGCCCGCGCCTCAGCTCGGTGTTCGTCGGTTCACCCTACAACCGAGGTCACCGGGACAGTTTCGCAATGTTACGTGCCATCAGCCAGAAGAAGTCGAAATCGGCAGAAGACGTTGCATGTCTGTCATCGTTAGTGCTGCATATTTGGAACAAAGATCGTAATCCATTACTTGAGCCGCCTGATGAATCAGCATCGAGCTCCGGCAAGCGTAGTCGTAGCCGTACGTCGCTCACAGTAGCTCATGTTTAATTTTCACAAGGAGACACTGGGCGAGGCACTATCAAACGAAATGACATCGAAATACGTTTGATAGTGAATTTATGCAGCAAATGAGTGATAAATGAATTAAAACAAAATCATGATGATGCTGAACAACTCTTACTTAGGATTTCATTCATTGAATACTCTCACACATGTTTGATATCACGCAAAACTTCGGGAGGGCGCGTCAACTTGAATCGTTTGTCGATATCCGACCTTAACGCAAGCGTTACATGATTGCGATAGCACTACTTGGTATGATGCTCAAGATGCATACTTATTTGCTTTTGGTTTGACAATTGTTGCAACATTTGCATTGATTGCATGTGCATTGATTTCCAGCCGCGCACGAGGCGCAGCAATTGCAATTTTCACCACATGGGCAACCTTGAACGGCCATTGTTTCCAATTATTTGGGTTACTTGCGACTGCTTGAGAATTATTATACGGAAACTGTCACTAGTCAGGTCCACTTGTAACGATTAATGATTGAAAAAGCGATCAAATGAATAGATATTTATACTCACACAACATCTGGATCAGAGGTTCTGATTGACGGACAACAGTAGTGTCGGTAGAAACATGTTGCCATAACATGTAAGCCACGATGATGGAATTTTCTCGCTCTGACAATCTGGCATTATAGTTGTACTATCTATTTTCATTTCGAAACGCATCAGTTACCATGAAGTGAATGCTGATTGCTGCTCCTTTGAGTCGTTAACAAGATAACACGATCAGATTACAGATGAATCAGTGCATTTTTATTCTGCTGACTGTATAACACTATGTGCAAAAAGATATCAAGGATTTATATTGCAATTGACGATAGACAATATCAGTCTTTTGGACAACAATTCTAGTTAGATTAATGTGGTTCGTACCGTAACATTTCTATTATTGAATTCATATCATTTTTAGTTCATTATGCTGCGATTGTTGACTGTATGTGTTTTCGACTTTATTTACAACCATTACAAGAATGCGTGTTATCTCCATGCCATGCCACCATGAGTTTTCATGCATAATCATGAAAAGAGATGATTAGTGATGTGATATTCTCATAATTAATTCAGAATGATGAACTCTTTCAAGGAGTTAACACTAATTTTCAGCATACACCTCATCACGTCGCGTAATGATAGGATGAGGTTTCATGTTACAACATTCATTCAAGTTTGTCTAGATCAAACTTGGAATTGCGAAGTAGCAAGCTATAAGTGTTTGTAACCTCGCGATGCTTGCAGCGAAGACACACAGATCTTATTTGGACTCAGATTGTCGTTTTTACTAGTAGCAAGGAGAAAAAAATACATCCAGCATTTATGATTATGATTTTGATTGAAATTTCGTGACTGACTTTCTTTCTCAATTAGAAACTCAGTGTTTGCGGAATCTCATGATGCACACTAAAGTCTCCAGGAATGAGCGGTAGCATTTCTGTTTATTTAACTCGATTTTCAGAAGCAATACTTCGGAAATTATGACAACCATATGTTGATTCGTAATTGAGAAATTCCTCGAGACGAAATTAAAACAGGACTTATAAAAGAAAAAAAAATTGTAGTTTGCATTAATCACGTTGCAAGCAGCTTGAAAAGTTCAGTTTGTAGGAAAAAAAATATGAATCCAGGTTAGATTTAATATTATTATATTATACATGTCACATACCTTACATGACTGGATACAATGATGAATCGATCACGATTCTTAAAAAATATTATCGTGGTCGCAGTATCGTTTGGATTGTGTCGAGATGTCATAGCAAATCCAACAAGATCACTTCCTAAAGATGTTGGACCTGACTTTAATCGCACTCAACTCTTGAAAGATATAGATTTTATCACCGATGAGCGCTTCACAAGAAATGGAATTGGCATCGCAAAATATTTAAGACGTTATCTAATGACAACGTGGCGAGTTCCCAACAATGACATCATGAGCATCCATTATTATGATTATCCGTACCAAAAACTAGTGTCAGGTGGGCCGAACGTAGACGAAAAGTTGTGCAGGAGTCAGTTAGATTATCTCAATTCAATTGCTGTCACCACAGAGGACTTGATGAACTCAAAAGATGTCAAGTTTTTTACTTTTCTCGACTCGTACGGTCGACCAGAGGCAGGAACAGTTAGTGGCTCATTATTTTGGCTTGGAAATTACCAACAATGCATCAGTACAACTTTGGATTATAGCATAAAAGATATTGGTAAGGATGTATCCGAGTTGAATCAGCTACAAACAACTCGCTATTGTGTTGCCTCTATCAGATGGAATCAATGGTTGAGAACTAGAGGTTTCGATGACGATCGATATGCCTCGATCAAAGTAGGCATATGCTTGCCAGAAGCTTGTGACTCAACGATTGCTGAGAAATATAATACAACCATTCAGTCACTGATGTCAACAAATTTCGCACAATCCTATAGAGAATTCTACGTTGCATCTGTTTATTGTCTGCCTGATAAAAATTCTGAATTGACACAATGGACCATAGATCCCTCAACTAATTATTTTGTGAGATTTCTCGTCGCATGGGCCATACTCATCGGACTCTCGACACTCATCGATATGATATCAATTGAACACAGACAATCGCCATCAAAATCTTCAAATGGTGATCCCAAGCAAGCACAACGAATGCCTCCACACAATAAGGAGGCCAAAGATTTGCCAAAGGTCCGAGATCGTGTGCCCGTTGGAGCACAAGTTCCAACGGGCGTTGGAAAAGATATGAAATGTGCTCATCGCTGCACTTTAAGTCAATACTTGGAATACAAATTGCATCAAAGCTACTCGTATTTATCTGGCACATTCGAAGTACTCATGTCATTTTCGCTAGTTCGAAACATTAGCAGTTTATTCGATGTCCATACGAGCAGTGGACGCAAGAAATACACAACAAAAAGTAGTCAACAAGTAAGCCTTAAGTTTTTGGACGGGTTCAAGGCTATCAACGCATTTATTATCACAGTGGCTCACAATGTTTTATTGAACACAGCAGTTATTCACTTCACGGATCTCGGTGCAAAAATATCGTCGTACTATTATGCATTCTTGTGGTTTGCTGCTTTCAGCGTGAACAATTTCATTTTCATAACAGGTGTATTGATCACATATAAGATAGCACGTTTGAGTATTTCCAAACCGATCGGAGCAAGATTTTGGATTTCATTTGCATTCGACAGATATCTAAGAATCATACCGCTTTGGGCCATCCTGTTTTGGTTTATGAAATCATCGCGATTTTTAGGCTCAGGGCCTCTTTGGGAGTACGCTACATCTAGCACGAGTCGTATGCATAATTGTTTACAGGAGAGTTGGACCACTGTGCTCTTTGCTCTCGCAAACTTTAAGATGCCCTACGAAAGTTGTATCAGTTCTGGATGGTATTTATCGATCGACGTGCAATACGCTATCGCGTGCGCTCCCATAGCCACAATGATTATTAACCGTTCGAAACGGCTGGCGAGCACAATTTTCACCTTGTTTACCCTAGTATGCAGCGGCATTGCTCTGTATCTTTCTTACAACGGTGAATACTCACAAGTAGATATGATCAACAAGACCACAATTGGTGCAGTGTCTATTTCGTTAAGAGAAATGGGGCCCATTTACATTCTATCAATTTTCAGAGTAGGCCACTATTTGTTTGGCATCTTGACGGGACATTTGTTGGAAGGATACACAGGCAATAAGGATTTTGAGACAAGCCTAATAGGCGGATTGCATAAATGGTGGCTGTTCAAACCGATGAGGGCGATCACTACTGTGTGGCTCTTTGCATTCGGTTTAGTGTTAGGCATCTCGGTGAACTTCTTATTATTCGATGAACTGACCAAATACTTTTTCATCGTAGGATTGGTTTCGGTTGCACAACATATAATTCTATGCATATTCATAATCCTCATTGCAACTGGAAAATACTCTTGGATAGGATCGTTTTTGAGTCATCCAATATTCAGACCTTTCTCAACTATGTGTTTATCAACACTACTCGTTAATCCAATTGTGGTGGTCCTACTGTATCAATATTTTACCCAATCATTGCAATTCACCACCCAAATGGAGATAATAATCTCGTCGGCAACTTTTGTCATTACGTACTTCTTCTCAGCTTTTGTTTATGTAATATTTGAGGGCCCTTTAAGTTCAATAATTAAAGTAATTTCTGACTGAAAGCGAGTCAGACATTTCCTTTGTTGAATTGTCCGTTCTTTATTAAAATTCATGTCTTTTGTCTAAAAATCTACGATAATACACGAGTGTATCTGATGACTTTCTTATCTGGGTCATAAGTGAAATTATGATTCGCAAAAGCGGCCACCCTGTAGAAATAGCTAGGATCGCTGGCATCAACACGACGACACCGTTGACGGAAATCGCGCTCGTCTATCTCGACCTCATCAATCGGAGTATCTGGGCCGAACTTCTGCTTGAGAATCTGCTGTTCTTCTAGGACCATGTTCTTGAGCAATGTCAATAACAGCTCTGTCGATGACCTGTTGTAGTTAAGGTGCTGTGCAAACATGCTTTCCATATTCTTGCGTACCATGGCGCGTTGAGTTGATACGAAACTTTCGAGAGTGACCTTGATTGCCATGCGTACATCATCGTTGTTCACATAATTTCTTAGGTGCATGCGTGCGTAAGCCTCTGAACAACGAATGATGCTCTCAATGTGCCGGGCAGTGATGGGTATTGAATTTGTCATCGCCGATTCACGTCTCATATCAGCATAAACTTTGGCAATCTGGTCTTGCTGCTGTGTAGACAATACGGGCTTGATCTTGTCTCGAGCATAAACAATATATTTTCGCAATAGATCCTGACGTATCGGCTCAAATTCTTCGATTCTATCATCATTATCAGCTTGCTCGACTGCTGACAGCTCTTCATCTGTCACATCTGGGTGACTTTTGATATGCGACCGAACAACGAATTTCGTGAGCAACTGGTCGTCAAATTCATTAATTTCGTCACGAACAACACAAATGATGTCAAAACGTGATATAATAGGCTCCGTAAGCTCAACGTTCTGAGAGAATGTGTTTCGACCGTTGTATCTACCTCCGATTGGATTGGCTGCGGCTATGACAGAACATCGAGCCTTAAGAGAGGCCACAATACCGGCCTTCGAAACTGAGATAGTCTGTTGTTCCATAGCCTCGTGAATACTGGTACGATCACGATCGGACATCTTGTCGAACTCGTCAATGAGACAAACTCCGTTGTCAGCCAAAACTAAGGCTCCGGCTTCAAGAGTCCACTCTCGAGTCACAGGCGACTTTTGTACGTAGGCCGTAAGACCGACAGCTGATGCCCCCTGACCAGTTGTATACACAGCACGAGGTGCGATCTTGGATGTGTATTTCAAGAACTGAGATTTGGCGGTACCGGGATCACCACATAACAAGACGTTAATGTCTCCTCTAACTCGATGCTTTTCCTGAGTTTTGGCAACACCTCCAAACAACGCCAATGCTATGGCACGTTTGACAGGTTTGTGGCCATAAACTGAAGGACATATTGAGGCCATGATTCGCTCGAATATGTTGGGGTCTTTTGAGAGATTGACGATTCTCGAGATATCTTCGTCAACCATAGTTTGGCTGACAGAAGTCCAATCTTCTTTACGGATAATGTTGTTGGCCATAATGACAGTGGAAAATACAGGAAAACCGTTGGCTATGTTCAACGAACCATCATAGGTGTTGCTGTAGATGCCAGTGAGATCGATTTCGTCACCTGGGCGGCAACTGTCACAGAGATCACCCAAGACGATCACATCTTTGGCACGGGGCACTCGTCCGGCGCTGATACGGCCAGGAGACTCTTGAGTGGTCAATCGTTGGTAATTTTTGAAGATAGTTTCCTCCATATTGATCGCGAAAGGACCAAGAGATTGGCAACCGGGGCAGGTGCCGGGTTTCACTTCCTCTTCTTGAGTTTGTATGAATGGTCCGAGTACATATTTGCATTTAAGGCAATCGAATTTGATAAGACTGAGCTGCGGTATGATGCTAGTTGAGCTAGTGACTACACCCTCTGTACGAATCAGTTGACTCAGATGCAACTGTCGCAGAGATCTAATCTCGTCTGTGATGGCCAAATCTTTGATACGAACAAATATTTCTGGTGCAATCTTGGTGTAATTGGGGTAAATAGAGAGTACAACTTCTTTGGAGGCAGAATTAAACAACTCAAGCATCTGATGAGGAACTTCAGGTAGAAACAAAGCTAATGCTTGCTGTTCCCTAGCGAGGATGTCATATTCTAGTTCGAAACTTTGCTGATTTTGCTCAGTCATCGCTCTTAATTTCTCACGAAAAACGCTGTGACCGTTAGCATCGACATAAGTTTTGAGCAGATGCTTAAATCTATTTTTGATTTCATTACGTGTGGCTATTTGTGACACCCATTCCTTGTTGCTCATACCACGAGTATCTTCGAGATTGTCAATTGTTTCAGTTAGACCTTCATCTTCTTCTATACCCCTAAGTGCATTCTCAGCGAGTCTACGACGACGTTTGATCTCTCGATAGTTCTCCGACGTTTCCTCTAAGTATTCCAAACCTCGACGCAATCGTCCACGCCGACCTTCTGCACGATCTCGTTCGCGTAATTCGGCTTCAACGGCAATTCTCTCGCCAATTGAGAGTTCGCTGACAGAGTGATCGTCTAAGTGCTCTTCTTCATATACATCTAATTCAGGGCGAGGAACATAATCTAGTTCCATATCATCCCCAAATAAATCCTCTCCCTCTTCATCGTGAACCGATGGGTTGGATTCGTCTCCTAAGAGACCGTCATGATCACTGTGTTCTGACATGATGACTTAATAATATGAAATATAACACTGCTGTATTTTGTGAGATTGACTTGTCAAGATAAATCGTCGCGAGACTTTAATATTTAAAAGACTAATGATGAAACTGAAAACACGAAGCAACAGGTTGTTAGGAGCAGGAATGATTTTGGCGCTCTTTTGGTGCCTGCGTTTCTTTGTGTGATCACAGTGACAGTGTGTCACAGCATCGCACGTACGAATTGGCGGATTGAAGCCGCTGCGACTGATGCGCCCTCTGCAGGCAACCTGATCACTCTGGGTAATGGTCGGAGTTAAACGGAAAGAGCAGACAAGATTCGATACTAAAGCTGTTTTATTCATGAGAGGTTCAATCGCTAGATTGGCGTGTAGTCTGTCCAGCACCTGCAGGGCTTGGTTGCAATGCTTTGGCTGTAAACAATTTAGCTATATTTTCAGCAGCGAACGATGATGACTGTTCGCAGAAATTGAGAGTCTGCGTGTAGTTGAGAGATGCTTCCAGTCGTTGCAGCGGTGCAGTCGTCTTGACCATCTTATTAACTTCTTCCTCACTCAACGGTGGCTCTCCGCGAGCTTGGCGCATAGCGTTTTCCCTAGAGACTTGTTGTTGTTTGATCAAGAATTGCCTCTGGTAGTATGCCCACCGCATGGCCTCCTCGACGCACTTCATTAGTGAATGGACGCTCTTTTCCAAAACTGATATAGTTCCCATGTCCAGGAATTGCTTCCCCTCATCCGGTTCCATCTCCTTCTGCATTTCACATATTAAGGAATTGGTAAGCAATGAATTTTTGATGACGACCGGAATCTCCTCGAAAAACTTATCAAATGACATGTTATGCCGTTGGAGGGTCTCTGTTGTAAACTCTCCTTCTTTGCACAAAGACATAGCTAATGAAGTCAGACGATAGGCTTTGATTGAAAGGAAGCCACGCTGAGTTCTGATAGGATCGTACATGAGCACAACAGACTCTTCAATGGCATTTTGATTCATGTACTGAAGGTCGACGGTTTCTAGTTTGCTTAAACAAGATCCATAAGGGCTGCACTGATACCAGCCAACATGCAATTGGTCTACATTGATGTTCCGCAAATGTTTCATCATTGTGAAATTGTAGTCACTGTCGTCTGTCTCCTCATCGTCGGCATGACGAGGCACTGGATAACAGTTGGTAACTTCAAGCGTACGCCCGACGGTCATACCCAGCAGAATACCTTGGACATCATTAGCATGTGATTCTTCCTGACAATGCTTGATGATTTTGAGAGCCACAAGGCCTTTGAGTTCGACAGCCGCTATCTGAAGCTCTCGCGAGCCGGCGCGCTGACTGTAATTTGCCATGATTCTTTTGTTTCTAAATCTCTGGTTCAATTGATGACGACAGATCTAGCATGTGGATTGTGATATGAGACCAGCCGAGTCAATAAACAAAAATTTTTAATTATCGATGTAAATCTCTCTTTTCGCATCATGTGTGCGAGTGGCAAATTACCGGTGGCTGCGCGCATGGACAAATCATGGATTCCGTTTGCGCGCAATTCAATAAAGCGAAACCGATGCGCTCTCTAGCGGCAAACTGATTGAACGAGAAATTTACGGCGAATCTTCCGATCTCGAATGGTCTAATGCCTTCGAAATCGATTGTATTTCGACAATGCCACGAGCGGCCGTCAAAAACATAACACGATAAGAATAAAAAAGTTACCAGACAAGTTGATTCAACTTTAACCATAATTGCCAAGCTCACGGCTGCAGCCATGAATAAGGTTGTTGATTTTACGGACCTCACCGAATATGAATTGCCCCGAGAAGACTTATTCGGTCAGTGCAGGGCCACCAATGAGTTCGCCAAAGAGGAATTGCTCGGCGAAGGATCTTTTTCGAAGGTTTACAAAGCCAACGACACAAGAAATCATCGCATTGTTATCATGAAGCAAAGCGTAAGCACCAAGTCTAATACAATCAGAGAAATCAACATATTATCGGAGCTACAACATCCAAATATTGTATCACTGTACGATGTTGCCGTTGAGCCCACATTGAACAACGATGTGTGTCTCATCATGGAATATTGTCAATTGTCTTTGGATCACTACATCGATGAGTACCCGGAGCAACGCATTCCCGAAAATCAAATCAAAAGTATTATGAAACAATTGTGCGAAGGATTACGCTTTCTACATACTAATCATGTGGCCCATCGTGACATCAAGCCACCCAATGTTCTAATCAACGATGACGGCATTGTAAAAATTATAGACTTTGGCCAATCTCGCCCATTTACTGAGCCCACTAGACCTATGACTCCTGATGTCTCTACTCTGTGGTACAAGGCGCCGGAAATTCTATTCAAAGCTCAAACCTATTCGTACGCTATCGACATGTGGGCGGTTGGATGCATTCTGGGCGAGCTGCTCGAGCGCCAGGCAATATTCCAAGGCTCGAGCCAAATGGAGCAGATGTCTCTCATCATTGATCTGATTGGTTCACCTAACGTGTCTGTGTGGCCAGGATTTAGGAAAACAGCTTTCTTTCACAAGTTCACCTCACCGAATCAACCGTACAATGCAGTGAACGAGAGATTTAAAGGATGCTCCGAAGACAGTGTCAATCTTATAGTGAGCTTATTGATTTATGACCCCGAACGTCGCAAGACAGCAAACGAATGTCTAGCCCACAGATGGTTCAAAATAGCACCGATGCCTGCTGCTTCGGTAACTATACCTAGCTTGACAGTTTGAGAGTTTGCCGTCGATTGAATCGATTTTCTTCATAATACTAGATACCGTCATAATGATCATTTGGACTAACTCAAAGTTGGTCCAAATGATGCCTTCGAGATCGATTCATGCGCATCAGTCGCACCGGTTTCAATCCGCTCTTTTGTGCCTGCGTTTCTTTGTGTGATCACAGTGACAGTGTGTCACAGCATCGCACGTACGAATTGGCGGATTGAAGCCGCTGCGACTGATGCGCCCTCTGCAGGCAACCTGATCACTCTGGGTAATGGTCGGAGTTAAACGGAAAGAGCAGACAAGATTCGATACTAAAGCTGTTTTATTCATGAGAGGTTCAATCGCTAGATTGGCGTGTAGTCTGTCCAGCACCTGCAGGGCTTGGTTGCAATGCTTTGGCTGTAAACAATTTAGCTATATTTTCAGCAGCGAACGATGATGACTGTTCGCAGAAATTGAGAGTCTGCGTGTAGTTGAGAGATGCTTCCAGTCGTTGCAGCGGTGCAGTCGTCTTGACCATCTTATTAACTTCTTCCTCACTCAACGGTGGCTCTCCGCGAGCTTGGCGCATAGCGTTTTCCCTAGAGACTTGTTGTTGTTTGATCAAGAATTGCCTCTGGTAGTATGCCCACCGCATGGCCTCCTCGACGCACTTCATTAGTGAATGGACGCTCTTTTCCAAAACTGATATAGTTCCCATGTCCAGGAATTGCTTCCCCTCATCCGGTTCCATCTCCTTCTGCATTTCACATATTAAGGAATTGGTAAGCAATGAATTTTTGATGACGACCGGAATCTCCTCGAAAAACTTATCAAATGACATGTTATGCCGTTGGAGGGTCTCTGTTGTAAACTCTCCTTCTTTGCACAAAGACATAGCTAATGAAGTCAGACGATAGGCTTTGATTGAAAGGAAGCCACGCTGAGTTCTGATAGGATCGTACATGAGCACAACAGACTCTTCAATGGCATTTTGATTCATGTACTGAAGGTCGACGGTTTCTAGTTTGCTTAAACAAGATCCATAAGGGCTGCACTGATACCAGCCAACATGCAATTGGTCTACATTGATGTTCCGCAAATGTTTCATCATTGTGAAATTGTAGTCACTGTCGTCTGTCTCCTCATCGTCGGCATGACGAGGCACTGGATAACAGTTGGTAACTTCAAGCGTACGCCCGACGGTCATACCCAGCAGAATACCTTGGACATCATTAGCATGTGATTCTTCCTGACAATGCTTGATGATTTTGAGAGCCACAAGGCCTTTGAGTTCGACAGCCGCTATCTGAAGCTCTCGCGAGCCGGCGCGCTGACTGTAATTTGCCATGATTCTTTTGTTTCTAAATCTCTGGTTCAATTGATGACGACAGATCTAGCATGTGGATTGTGATATGAGACCAGCCGAGTCAATAAACAAAAATTTTTAATTATCGATGTAAATCTCTCTTTTCGCATCATGTGTGCGAGTGGCAAATTACCGGTGGCTGCGCGCATGGACAAATCATGGATTCCGTTTGCGCGCAATTCAATAAAGCGAAACCGATGCGCTCTCTAGCGGCAAACTGATTGAACGAGAAATTTACGGCGAATCTTCCGATCTCGAATGGTCTAATGCCTTCGACTGATTGAAATGACGAAAATAATCACAATCGTACACTGCAAAGTGAGAACACAGGAGTAATCATCTTTTGTATGAGAACCATGAATAAAGAGAGAGAGAGAGAGAGAGCAAAGTGAGAACAACGGTTGACCCTTTGCCTGATTCATTTCATAAAGAGCTTTCAGGTTCATCGTTGTACAGCCCTACAAGCAGTAATAGTATTCATTTTGAATTGTATTCCGCCAATCTCGTAGAAGAAACGCGGCGCCCTAAATATAGCTTTGACTTGCGGAAAAATAACTTCCTTACAAAGGTTTGTCCATTCGATTTTAGCATCTGGATCACTAAAGGTTCTCGGGACAGTTGGTTCTGAATAGAAGTCAGCTAAAACACGTCCCATTAAACGGATGCACTCGCCTTCGTGTTGATAGTTGACGTAATTAGCTAGACGCGCCAAAAACTCTCCTGCATGCAACATGCTGGGGCTGTGTCCCTCTATCAAGATTGGTAAGCTGAGCAAGCGTAAGTCCTCTGTTATGTCGACCAGTATTTTTTCTCTGAGAGTCTCGCGATGGTTCATGAGTTTTGTAATGCAATCATCTGTGTTTCGAAAAGTGAACTGCTCGAGCTTTTGTGGGAACGCACGCACAATGACGTTGAAAAAAGAGTCTAGTAGTGTTCTAACATTCTGGAAACTTGGTGGCGGTACAGAAGCTTGATAGGAACCAAACTTCTGAAGATAATACTGATAGAATAACTCACGCAATAAAGAGGGCCAATTCAACGTGAAAATATTGTCTCCATTCTGAAGCATAGCAAATTTCCCATCGAACAAACCAATGAGTTCAGATTCTCGTATGTACAATGTCATCGGAATACTTTCGTCTAGTATCACTTGTTGTCTCAATTGCTCGATTCCAAAGTCCATTGGCTTTATCTAGCTTGTAACCTTTACAAATGATTCCAAACATAATGCTATAAAAATTGTTGATGGCGTGCACTGAATTAGAGAATAGAACTGGAGTGAACCAAGAACATTCACCCGCCAAGCTTGCCTTGAAGGGTAACAGAATAAACACAAGTTTTCCTACCCCCTTAAGCAATTTTCCGATTACTCAAAACTATTATTGTTTCTTGTTTGGATCTTTTACACACCTCACTAGTGTAATATAGCAATATTGCAGAAGTCTAGTGCTAGTCGTCGGCAGCATGTAAAGCCGCGAGAGAGTAATAACGAGTGTGAACAGTTGTGAACAATCTGGTGT
>JAIFTH010000273.1:0-38591 GCA_019968535.1 Fragariocoptes setiger
TGTCCCATTCAAGCACACAGCGTCATATGCTCGTTCTTTTATTTTTTTTCGGACTGTCTTTGGCACCCTTTATTTGTTGGAGTTGTCAAATGAGCCAATTAAAGCGAATCGTTGGTTCGTGTGCTCAAGTGCCGATGACAGTATTTGAAAAAGAGCGTTGACAAATTGTTGACTCTGGCAGCAGGGAAAAAACGCATTACTATTATAGAAAAATGAGTAATCATAGCAAGTCGACCAACTCCAATTACATAGACAACCAATGATCAGATTACGCATCATTTTATTGAACGTTGTGACGTCAAATTATGCATGAATTGGAGAGGTGAAAAAAGGAGTGAAGTTGAATCTTTTAAACATTGACTGGCTACATTTTTTGTTGCTGTTGCCAAGCACACCTCATCACACAACAAATATGCGAAAGCTCGATTAGATTATGTAACAGGCGTCCACTTTCGTCGCTGGCATGACCGATAAGATTTTGGCGATTCGAGTCATTTCTAATTCTTTCAGATGTAGCTAATCTAATTCTAATTCTAATCTGATACTCATTCGCCTCTGGACTGTATACCTCAAAAACTTCAATCTTTCAGTTGCATTAGTAAGGCTTTCACTAGAAAGTTAATGATTTGATCAAGGTTTTTTGTCATCAACTCCACAAGCTTCTCCATGAAATGCGCCAGCCTCAGCATTATCTGTTACTATGTTTGTGGGATAAAATTCAGTGGCTGAAACGATCAAATTTTATCTGTTGTTGTCCTTGTGTTGAAGATTTTGTTCATCATCAAGTGAGCATCGCAGCTCACCTAAAGAGTGTATCGTTAAATAGTTTATGTCATACAAATAGAAAGACACACAAGCTAGCGAGCAAACAACTACAACATCAGCTAACGCGGCATGTCAAAGTCAAGTCATCAGATACGAGCAAACAAAAAATCTGGTCTTAATGCTCCGTGATCGCGTTTAAGAAACAAAAAACTTTACCCACACGAAGACATGTACAGGTGAGCGACCTAGCCAAAATGCAATGTTCATGCTGACTTCACATGCACTCCAGTTCAGGCGAGATTTGGCGCCAATCTCTCTCTCTCTCTCTCTCGTAAATAGCTTTCATCTCAAGGGTAATGCATTAACAGTAACACTGTGCAATCCAATCAGTGCGCTATTCGAGAAAGTAATGATATTTTCCAATGGTGGCTCGAAATAATCAGTGTTGAATGTCATGCCAGGTTAACAGGCAAAAGAAAGGTAAAAGTCAATCAGAACGATCTATCCAGGGAGATCAGACAAGAACTTAATAAGGAATGTGCAAATGAGTATCCCTGAAACACCAAATATACATGCGAAACGAAAGCAATATTCTTCTATTTTTTCCCCTTAGAATCACCTAATGTTTGATCAGTCACAAAATATTATATCGACAAACAAAAAATAAATAATTCGATATATGAAAATGAAACTCGTATAAGCCTTATACTGTTGTCAATAAGCGAATCTAATATACAACTATAGAATCTAATGTAAATAAAATACGCTTATTTATGTAATTTTTATGGCACTTCATTGTTTTCTTTCTTCACGAATATCTCCATCTGCTATTCACCGGCGTGTGTGTGTATGTGTTCATATCTACCACAGCAAGGGCACTATATTACACGGGTGAAATTGGCTGGAAAAAGACCCCTCTGACCGTTGAGCTCGCGAATTCCCATAAGCCACCCCTCTTCTTGTTCGGCCGGATCGTCATAATTAATCACTTGTATTGTTTCACCCGCCTCGAAGCTCAACTCGTCATCATCTTCTGCCATGTACTTGTACGATGCTTTGACACGGTACAAAACTCCTGCTGGCAAATCAGTGGTGGTAGCATTTTCAGGTATTAAAATTATACCAGCTGCCTCGACTGCTTGGTCTGTACTTGATTGATTAGTTTGCTTAGAATCGTCTTTTGAGGTCAGAGTAGTCGTGGTGGCAGCTTGTTTGATAACACTCTCGTCATTTTCATTTTTGTTCGTCGCATCGATAGATTTCAGTTCACCTCTGGGCTGATCAATTCTCTGAATCTCTGAGACTGTTGTCGTTAATGCATTTGAGACTTTTTGATTTGACCGAATTGAAGACGTGACATTACTATCAGCGGGACCGCCAGATGTTAACTGGTCGCCCGCATCACGAGTATCGGGGTCAGGGGCAGGATTAATAGTACTCGAAGAATAATTTGAGGCAGGGTTTCGATTGTGTTCAACACTCGAGTGACGGCTCCCATTTATATTGGTTCTATCCTGGTCATTATTAATTTTTGTATCGGAAGGATTGTGAATACTCTGCCGTTTGTGGTCTGTGTCTGAACCGATTGGTGCTGGACGTGATGTTTCATGGATTGATGGACCGCTAGTTGAGATTGCAAGGTCAGCAGTTAAATTCTGACGACCACTCATGTTGTAAACACCACATTGAGCTCTGCGTGCCAAATGCTCAACAGCTTCGTTCAAATTTTTGTACACGTTCAAACTTTGTGAATGATATAACATTTCGGCTGAATATAATCTTTGCAGCACCGATATTATCAACGGCAATCGATTGTCATATAGCGAAGGTAACTCTTCGTGCAATTCACTGTTGAGAGTCTCGTAGACTCGCTTTGATTCTTCCATCTGGTCGCGTGCTTTAGCTAATTTGGCATCATCACTTGGCTTTCGTGTTCCCGGTACAGAATAAGTTGCTCGTAAGGCTTCGAAATTATGCCGACTGCCGTCATAATCGACAAGTTTACGCCCTCGTTTTGCTATCTTGTCCTGTATCATTAAAATAAATGGATGAATAATATGCTTAGCGAAGTTGCCTAGAGAAACATTAATCAGAAATACGTGTTAGAGACAACTTACTCTGACTTCAGCAAATTGACTTAGATACTGTTCTACGGGAACCATTATGCTCTCTCGGAACTTTTCAATTAAATTATCACCAACGTAGTCAATTTCAATAATGTTGTCAGCGAAAACCTGGTGTTTAGTCCAATCCTTTTCGTGTAGCTCTAATAAGCATTGATTGAGGCTTTGGCGAGCCTCTTGAACTGTGATGAGACAATTGGTGTAATTTTTGAGCTCCTTGTGCAGTCGTAAGGCAGAGCTTTGTTGTCTGAAAAAATTGCTTTGATATACTTCAAAAATTTCATCTTCTGTGCGATCTGGCCCCTTCCCTAAGTTTTGCATAAGCTAATTGACGGGTAAATTGAGTTAATGCGATGGCTCAAAGAGAGTACTATCAACTAATGAGAAATAATGGAAAAGTAACCTACCCTGGCTTTAGCTCGACGAGCCTTTTTCGAGACTAGCGACGTTATGTTGGAAGGCTTGAGTTCGGCCATGATGATTCTTGAGTGCACGTATAGGCCTAGCAAATCAGGCTGGTGCAGATGACTCAATTTATGCCACAGCTATTATAAACCAGTGACGTTAGATAATTTGCAATTTAAACCCAGTTGATCTTGTGATGACGAGTATTAATATACTACTTTGAATTGTGTTAAAATATTGAGTGAGTAAAGACCATAAAATGCTTGCATCTCGATTGTCGCCAGGCACTATTTTCTTATGGCACACGTCGACAATGCAGCAATATTAATGCAATTCGTGTGTCACAAGTGAGTATGATTGCGATTGTCTCAAGTGTCAATGTGTTGTGTAGTCAATACTCGTTGAACGTAATCAAGTATTGCTTGTGTATTGCTGTGTTGCAATGCAAAATGACAACAGAGACAGCATTGCAACAGTCGTGAGTTATTATTTCAAAAGTCTTTTGTGTCAGCTTTGTCTTGGGCAAGGAAAAACTGGATAAGATTTAGATGTATGAAAATGTTAGTGGCACTTAAAGAAGGGTATAGCCAACGAAAAAGCATGGACTTTGTTAACATACAGCATTGAATCTGCCTAGTCAATGCAGTAACAAGTTGAATTGTGGCACACAATAAATGAAGACGGATAATTAGTTTTCAAAGAATTTCAGCAAAGTGATCACAAATATTATCGACGAAACCTCATCAGGGACATTTCAACTAGACTGAACATTCATCATTCAAGTTCTAAATTTGATCTGATTGAAGCTCTGGCGCGAAACTCGAAATCAAAACCATCAAAGAAATCTTATAGAACACACCTCCGCTAGGCGTCGCTCATAGCATGCTTCTGATGTGTCATTGTTGCAGCAAGAATAAACATCTGTAAATCTGTATTGTTATTGATGGTTCATCTTTCATGTTGAACCCGTCTTTATAGTTGAAATAATTGACCATCACCGGTGATACATAGCTGAACCTCGTCGTTATCAGAATTAGTATTGTTTCACATGTCCGAAGCGCTCCTTATGATTCAATTTTGCATAAATTCTCACGTTTCAATCTTAGATTCATGGATTTACTAGCGAATAGTTCAAACAAAATCAACCATCCGTCGTAACGGTAGTGCTTTTCATGTAAAGATTCAGCTCTATTCTGTGAATTCTAATCAATGAAGCTGGATTACTATCAAGAGTAACAGTTAAATTGATTAAGACTGTGATATTGCACTCAGTCGTTCGATAAAAGGAATGACAACAAATCACAATCAAACGTGATCAATCGATGCATTGGACGCGAATTTTCATTTTACTGTTCAGTTTGCCGATATACCGATGCATGGTGGCTTACACTCGACAATGCCAAAACGTACGGACTTTCGTGCTCCTTATGCTCCCATACAATCAGCTTTCGACATCACTCCCGAAGACATCGCCTGTCAGTTGACTTTGATTGATTTACCTCTATTCAAGGCTATCGGTCGCGATGAATTAATCAACTGTATGGGAACTTGTTCGAGGCGCGGTAGAAAACAGGATCTTTCTCCCAACATTGTTACTATGAATAGACAATTCAATCAAGTGACCTTCTGGGTAGTTGGACAGATACTTCAATTGGGAACCGCGCGCGCCCGAGCTCGGATGATAAGCCATTTCATCAAAGTTGCTCGTCGTTTAAGAGAACTGAACAATATTAACTCATGCCATGCGGTGACATCCGCACTTTTTAGCTCTCCAATCTTCAGACTCGAGAAAACATGGCATTATGTTGGGAAAAAACACACTAAAGAAAAACAACATCTCGACAAACTGATGTTTTTCTTCTCAGACCAGAGCAATTTTGAATCTCTTCGACGACATCTTGATACTTGCCAACTTCCGTGTATTCCATACTTAGGTAAATATCATCAATCACCACAAGTTTATCTTGTCGATTTGAGAAGAACAAAATCTCTAATAATTTATCAATCTGGATTCCTTATTTAAGGGATGTACTTGAGAGATCTCATTTATGT
The DNA here is from genome assembly GCA_019968535.1 of Fragariocoptes setiger. NCBI lineage: Eukaryota > Metazoa > Arthropoda > Arachnida > Trombidiformes > Phytoptidae > Fragariocoptes > Fragariocoptes setiger. The sequence continues at coordinate 5,346 of JAIFTH010000273.1, forward strand.
TAGTACAGCAAATCCTGTTGGAACACCCAAGCGAAACAATAAGATGGCATCAATCATCGATGCTGTTCAAAATTTCCAAAAATCAGAGTACACCATCGAATCAGTTGACCGTATCCAAGCATATCTACACTCATGCCGTTATTTAGATGAGTTGCAAAAAATCCTCGAAGATGAGAATTACCGAAAATCATTGAATCTAGAACCCCCCGAATCAGCTCCGAAAAAGTTGTGATCCACAATACTGTCTGGAATCATCCATCCCACGCTCATGATTAATTATGATCGGTACAAAGATATTGATTATGTAGGCGTGTTTCTACTTAAGATGCCCTACTTTTAAATGTTCTATGACACCATTTATGAAATGACTCTTGATCTCTCTTCTCATTATTAAACACATATATTACACAATGTTTACAACAAATATTAATGGCACATCTCTCACCATCATCTAATTTCCTGGGTCACAGAGGAGCTTTTTCAAGTTTATGAGATCCCGGCTCTCTCTTTAATCATTAGTTTGATTTTTTCGCGAGTCTGTGTTCTTATGAGCTTGTCAATGCTTTTACAGATCTCGTCAGATATGCCACGATCTGATCTGAGTATAAGGTCGTATGTTTTGTTTGGCGTTCGCATGAAATAATGGCAGTATACGAGAATGTAAATTCCGCAATCGTAATAGTTATCTTGCTTCGGTAACTCAGGCCAAATCTCTTTTAGATGACTGCTATCAAAAAATTTGATGTCGAAATCATCAACATCAATGTTTCTAGCACGCCATTCATGATCAAGCCAATGCCGAACTGGACACGTGAATCCTGGTCTCCTAGATATGAGTGAGTCCATGACCAGAATGCTCGGCTCCGGCTTGATTACAGAAATGCAGTTCTGTTTTTCAGGAACAATGGAGGGCGCATGAGCATGATAACAGACAACAATAAGGCTCCAATGTTGATCTTCGCAAACGGGAATAATGAGAAAGTCTTTATTGAACATATCGATTTTTCGATACCATTTACGAATCTTGAGATAGTTGCAATAGTCGTTCAGATCGGATTGCCAGAATGTTTTTAGTTTCTCGTAGAAGAAACTGTTAAACACATGGACTTTATCTTGGACATCTCTTCCACAGACTTCATGCTTAATATATCGCAGGTAGAATGTCACAATTGTGTCATTGAGATAATTGGTGGAGTCTAAAGTTCGGAGATCGTCATTCTTGACCTCGACACAATCTTGAGGGCTTCCTTTAGACGGATAACGCAATATGATATCATTTGGCTTACTCATAATAGTTCGTCAGCGGCATTATACAAGGCAAGAAAAATAATGCTGTATAAACAAATATCCAACGTTTAACTGTCGAGCTCGTGTCGTGATCAGAATAGAAGACGAAAGATTGACATGTGCCGGTAGATTTTCGAGGATCAGCTGATTTTCTAGTTTATTGCCTTATTGCCATATTATGGTAATAACACTAAAATAGTGCAAGTGCGCAGGTAACCGCGCATTATTGCCCTACTATCATGTATCATTTTCATTAGAGAGTCACGGCCGAAAGTGTTGTAAGACGGCCAACACTTTCGGACGTGATTTGCGGCAATAGATGGGCCGATTGGCAATGGTCAACTGGCGCCACCGCAAACGTTGACTCCATGACAATGCAATACTTTCCACTGACTAGAACCCCACACTTCTAGCCGATGCAAATTGTTGAACATCATTCACCAGTGAACATCAGTGAGGGAATCACGCAAAATTTACTCCGTAATTAATTTCGGTCCATCATGGTAGACGATAAAGATTGGTGGGAGGCCGAGAAAATTCTCGATCAGAAAGAATTCAACAATGCCACATACTATTTGATCAAATGGAAAGATTGGGAAGTATCAAGTTGGGAACCAAAGAGTAACCTCTCTTGCCCGGATCTCCTACGCGAATATGAGCGCAACAAAAAGGAAATTTTTCAAGATAAAGACCCTGACGAGTGGGAGGTCGAAGAAATACTTGAAAAACGAACAAACAAAGGAAAATCGGAATATCTCGTGAAATGGCGCGGATGGGCCGGTGCACCATCGTGGGTTCCCGAAGAAGATTGCAATTGCATTAACTTGATAGCTGCGTTTGAGAATCCTAAACTCAAAAAACTGTGGACATTTCAAGGATCCAACACTAAATTATGGGTCACTGAGCACGAAATGTACGATTACATTGATCGCAAAGCGACTAAACACGGACAAGTCAATATCATACGCATCGAACCGGATTTACCTGAAAAGGAGAAACAAATTGATCTCAAGCACGGCTTAAATGCAGGCGTCATCAGTTACGAAAATCATTGGTACTTGTTGATTGTTCTTTACAAGCATCCAGTTTTTAATGATCGAGTTCTTCTAGCTGATCCACTAAATGTGTTGATGGACGTGAAGATTTCTACTCATCCACTCTACAGAAGGATCAAGAAAGTATTTCCTAAAACAAATGTCAAAGCGATCTCTATGTCACAACAAACCCGCTCTGATATTTGTGCGTACTATGTTTTGGCTGCATTTGATAGGGCTCTTTATCTGTTAGACGAGCGGGCGCCTTTCATCATGGACGATATCTGCGTATCTGAGACGCAAGCTGAATTAATTCGTGAACAGATACGTCCAGATACTCATGGAATGCCTAGTGTTGGCCTTCCGATACCCGAGAGCGAACTGAACGGTCCTCATTGTGAGTTTTGCAAGAGTCAATTCGTCACACAGATTTCACTCGATAGGCACATTGAGAGCGTTCATTTCAAACCACCTGTTTATGACTCAAATAACAACTCGGACAAAGCCAAAACGAAGAAGTCAAAAATCAGTCGCCAGTAAACCACGATATCAGATAGCTCGTTGAATAATCCTGTCTTCTAATGCATTGTCAACATTCCAAAAGTATCTCGTTTGAATTGATAATTGATTGTACTTATGATTTGGTGTCTTTGAAAGTTTATCCAGAAGAAACTGTCCCGTCCTCAGCACATGCGATGATACTGGTATCAATAACACATCTTGAACAACTCTGCTAAGTTTGCTAGATTAAAAAGTCTGCAATTCCAAGCTCATAATTTTGATTTGAGTTTACCGAATAATTTCTCAGCTTTGAGAGCAACTTGCATATTACCCTTGATTTTGAGTTTGCCCATCATGAAAGCAGATGTCGGTTTAGTTTCCCCCCTCGCCATGCGTAGAAATGTTTCCTCGTCAGTAGTGAGCGTCACGTCACACTTATCAGGTTCCCCTTTTGATACGGCAAATGGCTGGTCTCTTTTTGAAGTCAAACACCAACTTTGACCAGAGATTACGAAATGTAATTTTGCGTTAATCTCGTTTTTCAAGTCATCCGTCATGGCAGAAGATGCTGAGGCGAAAACTTTTGCTGGTGCCGACTTATCTTGCTCAATACCAGTGCCAGTGTTTCCAGCTGTGTTAGCTTCCAATTGTTTCTCGATAACCTTGTCAAAGTCTTTTTCATTAAAATCTTTCAATACGCGATCAGGTAAGAAAAAGTCCGGCCATAAGGGTGCTGATTGATCTATGGCATATTGGTCAAAATTGGTGACACCTTCAGTTTTGAGTACTTCTTCGTCGATGAAGAAGTTTCCTGTGCCTATTTTAAACTTATCTTTGCTCAAAATTGCGTAGGCGGCATCTGCCATTATTGATGGATAACGGGAGCCTTTTTTTGCCGCATCACCACCCAACATTTCCATGGCAGCTGTCCAGATAGCGGTTTTAGGCCACAGAGCATTGACAGCTACTTGATTTTTGAGCTCGGCCGACATTCCAAACATACTGAGTGACATACCATACTTGGCCATTGTATATGGAGTCTGAGTGCTGAACCAGCGATCTTTGAGCTCAATGGGCGGGGAAAGATTTAGAATGTGAGCATTTGGGGCTTTCTTCAAATGTGGTATGGCATATTTTGAGATCATGAATGTCCCGCGAACATTGATGGAATTCATGAGGTCCCAACGTTTCATGGGAGTATCCTCGGATGGAGCTAGAAATATTGCACTGGCATTATTCACCAGAACATCTATACCACCAAATTTGGCTACAGTCTTATCAATGGCATCCTTAACTTGTGCCTCATCGCGCAAGTCTAGTTGTATCGGTAAACTATTCCCTCCAGCGGCATCAATTTCTTTGGCGGCGGTGTATATGGTTCCTTCAAGTTTAGGATGCGGATCGACTGTCTTGGCCGCCACTACAATGTTAGCGCCATCCTTAGCGGCTTTAAGGGCTATGGCTTTACCGATTCCGCGGCTAGACCCTGTTATGAAAATAGTCTTTCCAGCTAAGGCACCTGAGTTCATTTTTTCCTGTGTCGTGAATGTTTCACAATGTGTGCTAACAACAATCTAAAACTACTGAAATTCTGAATGAATATGAATAATGATTCAACTCTATGATGTTCGATGATTCTTATGTCGCGTCTCAAAAAATGAACTCTACGCAATGCGAACAGTCTCAAGTAGACTTGAACATCATCAGAGCTGAATTCTTGGCAAAAATTGGTTCAAGTACACAAGAACTCACCTCGAATAAAAAGAGTGATTCAAAACAACACGGCCTGCACCTGACAGTCTGTTGAGCTATCAGCTGTTTTGCGTGGGTGATAAATGTGGATTTGTTTTCGTACAGATCGGATGTATTTTACATGGAAATCATCTCAAGTCATCATTGGTGCCTACTTCTATGAGGAATCACTCTTATCAGGCATTGTATTATATAAATATATATATACAGACACAGTAGGACTGTTAGTGATAGATAACCATGTGAACGCATTTTCTTGATTTTCATCTCTCACGATATTTCCAGCCTAATCAGAGTTGCCATCGATTGTGGTCTTAAATGCGTTTGACTTATTTGTCTAGACATCTGTGCCTACGTTTTGATGTACATCGATATAATGCTAAATCAACTACCGATTAAATAGCATGGAGGATTCGACGAAACAAGACCGTTTATCATCGAATGTCCTGATGACCATAGATTACGTGAATCGTCAACGCTCGATCTTTGTTAACTATTGAAAATTTGTTATGTTTGCTAATATATATAGCACACTATCTGTTATCATTCTCTAGTTATTTGTTATTGTCATTCAAAAACTATACGACTGATCAGCCAATCATGTTGAACCATTCGAGGCTAATTTCTAGGAGTATATACAATGGACTTCTCAAGAGTACCTCTAGCACCACCGCAACTAGTCTGTTGGACGACGATCCAATTCGCGGTTCTGCAAAGTTCAGTACATCATCCAAGATACCCTCTAGTGCTCCGCTGATTCGGCCAGATAATATTAATCAAAATATAAAGAACCTCGAGTATGCTGTACGTGGTCCACTGGTGGTACGTGCCGGCCAATTGGATCAAGAACTCAAAGCGGGTATCAAGAAGTCATTCAATAGTATTATACGTGCCAACATAGGCGATTGTCACGCTACAGGTCAAAAACCGATAACTTACTTTCGCCAGGTAATATCGTGTGCTGCCAACACACGTCTATTGTCTAGTTCTGATATTCCCGAAGACGTGAAAGAGAAAGTGCGCGAATTGCTCGACAGTTGCGGTGGCAAATCGATCGGAGCCTATAGCGATTCGTGTGGTGTTGAAATTGTTCGCAAACATATTGCCGAGTACATAAAATTACGCGACGGTGGAGTACCTAGTCATTGGCAAAACGTGTTTCTCTCGACTGGCGCTAGCGAGGCAGTCAAAAGCACATTATCATTGATCAATTGTTCACGTGTCCCGGGAAAGCGCCCCGGTGTTATGATACCTATACCTCAGTATCCGTTGTATTCAGCAACTTTATGCGAATATGGAATGCACCAAGCTAATTATTATTTGGACGAGAACGATGAATGGAGTCTCAAAATAGATGAACTCGAGAGAGCTTACGCTGAGAATGCTCATCAATGCGACTTACGCGCATTGGTCGTCATCAACCCCGGCAATCCTACTGGATCAGTACTGAGTGCTGAGAACATCAAAAGAATAGTCGAATTCGCTCAACACCACCAACTTCTTATATTAGCCGACGAAGTGTACCAACAAAATGTTTATGATGATAATTCTCAATTTCATTCGTTCAAGAAGATCATTCATCAAATGGGCAGTCACATTGAATTAGCGTCGGCAATGTCAGCCAGCAAAGGATTCATGGGCGAATGTGGACTAAGGGCCGGTTATTGTGAGATAACCAACTTTAGCGACGAAGTTCGTGCTCTACTATTCAAAGCATTATCGGCCCGATTGTGTTCGTCCGTTTTGGGACAATTCACTATGGATTGCATCGTGGCACCACCCAGTGTTGGACAACCATCGTACGAATTGTTCAAAACAGAACGCGATCAGATATTGTCAGATTTGAAGCACAAGTCTCACCTTGTTGCCGATACGTTCAACTCTGTTCCCGGTGTCAGCAGCAACAAGGTGGCCGGTGCAATGTATGCCTTTCCTCGGTTACAATTGCCCTCTAAAGCCGTCAAGGTTGCCGAATCTTCCGGTCGTACACCTGACTTTTTCTACGCTTGGAATTTGCTTGAGAATACAGGTGTATGTGTGGTGCCTGGCTCTGGTTTTGGACAACTTCCAGGAACGCATCACTTCCGAACAACGATATTGCCTCAGCCTCTGGAGTTTGAAGATATGATGCATAGATTTAGGAATTTTCACGAAAGATTCATGTCACAATACGCTTAGATTAGTTTCAGGTTTCAACTAGTTGCTATTAATATATTTAATATCATAGTCAATGCAATATTTTAGTCTGTTGTTAGAAATTTTTTTCCAGTTATTCGCTCTTTTAGCACAAACAGTCAAGGAAAATGGCTTCACGCAAACATAGTCAGCAATAGACATAGTGAAAGATAATTAAAATGAATCGGAAAAGTAATGTTGGAAATACAACACGCAATAAAAATACCAAAAAAATTGATTTGTATAATAACCTCAATTCTGTTTATCATTTCATATTCAGTGCAATTGCTCAATAGATCGCTGTAGTTGTATTTTTGAAAGAAGAGCATCAATAAATACTCGTCAATCGCGTGTCAACGCCAATTGTCGTCATGTTTTGAAATCTTTCTCATAATGGATTAGCCATGATTGACGCGGATACTTGGGAGAGTCTAGAAAAACGGTCGAGAGCCAGGAACACCATTAGTGCGCGTGATATCGACTGGTTTTTTTAAGAGCTAGAAAGGCTAGAAGGAGTTCAGGTCCCCAACGGTCCAATTGAGCAGAATGGACATTTACAAATGAGTGATGAGAGTTGGATATAGATAGTTGAGTTAGATTTAGGTGCTACTCTCAATGTTGGTTCTTTCTATTGTTATGATGGCCAACACTTCCTGTTTCGAGATGTGGCACTGGCAATTTTTTCAACTCCAAATCGAATTCATGGATCACGATTGATTGTTCGATGAGCTATCATCCACAGTGAAAGCATCCAAGGGACGAGTTCGTTATATGTTCTCCAATTCAGTGTACTGATACCACCAACAGTGAAAGTTAAACTAGTTGGTGGATGATAATATTGACCGAGTATTCTGAGCCAACTTTTACGTGTAAATAAATACGGATCGCGAGCTATTATTGCTGAAATTAATCGGTGCATTCGAAGGTTATTACGCTCAATTGTTGATGACAGATTGCAGATATCAGCAAACACTAGAATAGCACCATATGAGGTCACATTTCCAAATATTCGTAGACTTTTGCTGATGCGCAACACCAGAGGTAATGTTAGGCTTAGGGATAGACCAATCGAGAGGCATGACACTCCCAACTTAGAGATATACTCGTCGACACGTTGAATGTTTTCCAAATACAAGAATAATTGAATTTGAGTGCTGCGAATGAGTTGGCCTGTAACCAAGTAATGTTAATAAAATGATTGAGTATAAATCAAAGCCGGACTTGTTGACAAGTGATAAGCGTCCCCATTTTTGTTGCTCACTAGGTATTGTGCATTCTCTATGGGCTCAAGGTATTCGAAATGGAATTGTTGTGATGAATTGTAAACATCAAGCTCTCCAAGATATATCGACACCAAAGTCAAACGATCTAATACATGTTTGTGCCAAAAGTTTATATCACGTCTGTGCAAATTCACCAATATGTTGGGTATAAATAATCCGATGTAAACTTCTAAAAGAAGGAAAACTATTTCTAGACAGCCATACAACTTCAGTGATACAGGGATACTTTCATAGCAAGCACGTTCAGCATCATTGAAATCAATCAATCTATATGCCGATTGCTTGTCGATTACGATGACCATAAGCAGCAAACCGGCAATCGAATAAAGCAACAACGATCCGAGACATGCTAGAATTGATGAGATGATAAGTTGATTGCTCATAGAGATCCACATATCAAGTGTTCGATGCTTGCCACGTCCATCATCTAAATTGAGCGCGTTCCTCGTTTGATCACACGATAATCTTAGGTGTCCCAAATTTGGCACACACGTGTCTGTCAACATTTCATCAGCAATTTTTCGCCGTCATTTTTCCATGGGGACTTTCCGTTTGGCGACTGATGATTGGTTCGTTTGGCTTTGTGCTGAATTCTCGCCGTTTTTTCCAGACATCATGAATCTCAACATTGACGAATCAAAGTGTTCTTCGAAAAAACGAAAGTATGTCCTCCACGATAATGTAATCGATGTTAAAATTATGAATATGTATCTGAATGCTTCGTACCATGAGCCGAACGCTCTCAAATAATCCAAATAGTACAGCGGGCACGTGTCATTCGGGTCTGTCGATGAATGAACAATTATCCAGTGTAAAAAAGTGGTAAGCAGGACATAATACTGAATTGTATCAAAAGTACGTAACCATGGCCATATTGGAATTCCATAAGCATCCTATTGGAATGAAGATTATTTCTAAAATAAGTCAATCTATATCGTACGACAACTCGAATCATATATAATTGTGAACTTATGTAGAGCTTAGTTCCGTACATCAGAAAAATTATCAAGTATTTACATACGGATGTGCGAAGGCTGTGATCCCTGAACTCGAATCTCATTCTACGTCTGCGAGTACTTGTAGCAAAAAACCATCTCCATGTGATTACGAAATAACTAGTGTCGCATCCTTCAAATGAAGTTCTATAACCATAGCAGTGACGGATGATTACAGGTTATCGCTGGCAGAACATTTTCAATCTCATATTATTTAAATTTGATGGCACAGCACTACTTTAAATGTTACTCGGTGGGCAACATTGCATAGCTTTATGGATCATTGAATTACGAATGATTGGACTAACCAGCGAACAGCCGAATGGGCCTGTTCGCTGGTCCTGGGCCCGGGAAGCCATATTATATGTCAAAAGAATATTGACTCACTTAAAGATTGCTGAACTCGAGATAATCGTCTTTTGTTTCGAAAAAATCCTACAAATGGAAAAGTTTCAAACGATCTTAGTGAAAAGTGCTCCAGCATTGTATCATACATAGTCTAAAAATAACAGTTTTTCAGTGAAACAAGAACAAAATTCTTGTCAAAATTCTACATCTCGCTCTGTCACGTCACATTCAATCGTCTTTTCTTCGTTTTATCCGGGGACACTAACTAAATTTTTGTACTGAAAAATGCGCCTATCGATCGTGATGTGAACACATGAAACTTAGTGACAGCCACAAAAACTGATTTATTTCTGCTTAGACATTGTTGTACATGCTTGCACAATCAATTGATGTCCTCTCATGTACCATGATATTGTTATTTACACTACATTAGACAACCATTTGAGAGTTTCGGTGCCCAGTCCAGCACTTGCTAGATGGTTTGCTTAGCTAATGATCCATGCACGAATTGTAGCTATGCTTGTACATGAACATGTGATGATGTCACAAATGTTGCAAGCAACAACCATTACGATGAATCACGCAAGATATTGACGAAATCAGTAGTAAGGCAAATATCGATAAGAGGGATACATTTGCTGCCGACGACACTTGAATTTTCCATCCAAGATTTCGATGTGTGAAACATTGATAATACACAGTATCGGGCGTTGAGTCGTCGGGCATCCACACAAATCTTGCCGGTTCACCGTTCTCGCATACTTTGGTGAGTGTACGCCTATAACTGGCCACTGATTGACTCTCGTTGGCACGATCAATATCGATCGCTTCCAGTTCACAATATCTGCCTGCACCGGGCGACGGATCCGGACTGCGACCGTCCATCAATCGAACGCCCGCATAAACTTGATGATTTGATGTGCCCAATTCTTCGGGACGTTGACCACCACCGCCTTCCGGATGATTGGTAATGTACACCGGATGATATTTGGCTTGTCTTTGGGGATTTTTACCTGTTTGCACAACGAATGTATAATTTTGGCCACGTCGAACTTTGAGTATTGGTATCAATTTGTCATTTACCCAATAAGCGATGCCCCACGATTGAATGCCGGTGAGCGCTGTGTAACCTTTGTCACCGCCCGACGGTCCAATGACGAACTCAAATATGTTGGTGTCACTGATCACAGGCTGGGGCCATGCACTTTGGATGGCCAACGGGGCGGTTGATTCGGAGCTCAACGATGCCGAGCTGAGCGTGTTGGACGACACGCCGGTGTTGTCGCCAACACCGCCCGTTGGCGCTTTGATGGCCAACGGTTTGCATGCGCCACGCGAGGCCCGCAAGCGACCAAAGTGTATTTCGATGGGTGCTTGGCGTGCGCTTGTCACCGCGATCGAATGATAACCAGCCTCGCGGCGAGAATTGAGCGCGCCTACGGCGCCCACAACAACAATGGGACGCCTTATGCCAATTATGCGATCGGCAACATCGTCGCCAGTGTCCAATTTGCGCCGATAGATCACTTTCATGATGCCATCAATGTAACTGGACGATATAAGCTCGGCGTCCTGGCGTCCGCCACGGAACACGTGATCGGGACATGAGCCAGAGCCTACTTGTGCGTTGCACTGCGATTTGTCCGTCAGCATGTAGTCTTGTATTTGAACTGAACGAGATTTGGAATCATAGAATGCCACTATCACATCGGAGCCAATCATTTGAGTGGCCGTTGGATCGCCACTTGTACCAAATGACACGTAGCGATCAGGTGAGATCCTAGCCTCCAATTGGAAATAAATGTCCGGTTGTCGAATTTCCCAACTCACTTGGAATGCACCTTCGTCTATGATTCGTTTGATAATTGAAATAGCGAATGATCAACCAGTCAGTCTGTCTGCCTGTTAAAGATAATTATCGAGATTTTTTTGATTATACACTTACTTAATTTTTGACTTCCGTCAGGATTAGTCTTGACGGTGTCAGGAAATATGACTTCACAATTGGAGAATGACGACACTGATGTCATTAGCGTTTTCGTGTCTGCCGGTATGTTCATTTGGCGCGGTATACGTACATGGCCAAAGTTTTCCTCGTACGTTATGCAATATAAGGCAAACCAATCGATGTCCATGACAGTTAGATTAGTGGGCAACCGAAGAACGATATCTTGACCATTGTAGCCATGCAATTTGTTCAAACTTTTACAAGACAATTATTTTATATATGGTTATTATTTTATCAAAGTGGTAGAAATATCACTTTACTTATTGTGCTCTTTGTTTAGAGTTATAGTTCAAAACTAGTGTGTATTTTATGTTCAAGCAAAAGCATACAAACAGATAAAGATCTCTGGTTGCGTGACAAATTGATTTCAAAATCTCATTTTGATTTTGGTCAATCACGCTCGGAATACGAATCAAAGTAGCTTACCTTCCGTTCTCATCTGGCACTTTGATTCCTTGTGCGTTCGGTTGGCTACCAGTGCCGACCAAAAAGAATGCGTCTATTCGAATCGATTGAATCGAGAGTTTTCATTGATATATTCTACATTGCAAGTTGCTTTTGCCAACACTTTCATGCGTTAGTAATTACTATGGTGGGGTATCTTACCTGGCGCCGCTCCATCGTAATGCAAATTCCTGAGCCTTATTGTCTTGGCGTCTAAGATATTGTAATTATTATATCATTGTGATTGGGACCAAATTTTAGCGAAAAATATTGTGCGTGACAAATGCAATGTTAGTTTAACGTGGACTTTTTGAGTAGAAAATACCAAGCTACGCTACAGCGTGGCAAGCTATGAACATTTCCGCAAGCGCAAGAAAAATCACACGAAACATGGAAATGAAAACTGGTATAGCTACCAATACAAACCTTCGATCATAACTGAGTCAGCTTTGGTTTTGTGCGCTAACGTAGGCAATGGTCCAAGGTTGAGCGGTGCTGGCGGCTCAAAATTCAACGGTACAACTATGTGACCAAAATTCGCCTGTTGTTGATTGAGTGTTTTTTCGTTATTATTGTGTTAGCTAATCGATTCTAGAATATTTATAACCAATTTAGAATGAAAGTTTGTTTTTCAAACTTTTGCAGTCATGCTGATTGACTTAGATTGAATTGGATCGCATTCATTACCTGAAACATTCGGCACCAAACAGAAATCCATTTGACTTCGCGTAATGTTCGACCTTGTGGTAGTGTCAATAGCAAGTCTTGATTTTTGTACGGACCCAATTTGACGGTGCGACCCAATTCGTCGGGTATAATGAATCCCTCAGGACTCGGACCTCCCGAGGTTCCGGCCCAAAAGAAAGCATCCGGTGCGCTGCCGTCATAGGTGAAGCCAGATATGAATAATTGTCGCTCGTTTGGTGCATATATAACACCTGATCATGTGTAAAATCAAGAATTTCCATCAGTTTAAACGAATGAGTTTTATCCGTCAATGGATCTTTGAACTATGTGATAATAGTGAGAATAGTTGTTGGCGACAGTAGACAGTTGACTTACCTTTGACATTATGAATGGTGCCAATAGGAAATGCACCGATATAGCGACCGACATAACGGGATTCGCCTGCGTTGGATTGAAATGATAAGAAAGTGATATTGGTAAGATTGTTACCCCGGGGCGAAAAAATTGATCTACTGGCTTGATTTTCGATCTGTTTAAATATATCTATACATATTGGATATATCTATGAACAGCAAAATTTCAGCAAATATCAGTAGTGACGAGTAAAAAATCTGCATTTCAAACAATATAGAAACCGTAATAAAGAGTTAATTGCGACACCATGTTTTTTCTAATATTGTTTGTGAATGTTATTAGTGAATCCAGATCACCAATAGTAACAAGAGCCTGTTCACTATCCGACTGAACTGCTATTATCAATAGTTGATATGATTTATATGATATAAACTGTAAACTCACACACCAACAAATGATGCAAACGATCATCGATGCCAACGATTGCGTGCAAAGACATTCTTAAAGTGTTAGAATACTCTGATTTCAAAATCAAGTGTAAGATTGAGAAAAAAGCCAAGGTAAAATTTATGTTGCATTGTTTTTGTTGTCACTGGTCGAGAAAAATTCTTTGCTCTCTCGTCACCTGTTGCGCTCCGTTTTCAATTCGACCCTGACAAACTGCAATCCAAATCTGTTGTATCGTTCGTTAGTTTGTCTGTTCGACGTTATTAGTGGCCATTTAGACACTCGCTTAATGTCTGAATGCTGTTGTGATTGTGCCCAGTCTATTGTTATGATATGTTGAGTCTTACACACAACAGACATAAATAACAGCAGCTTGTTATTAGTGCACACTCATTGTTGTAAGTGTGAAGTGTTAGAGCTCGTATTTTAACATCTCTTGTCGCTTTTGTCTCAATGAGCTCTGTTAGATGTGCGCTCAAACGTGCATGCTAGAAACTAATAGCTAGCTGACTAACAAAAGAGAAATAGTTTTCCATAAAATAAAAATTCTACACGCTACTACACACGGCCGAGCACATGTACACAACAACAAGTTGACAAGTGAGCGTAGTTCTTCGCTACGCTGATAATCTATACAACACACGCACATGCATTCATATCCGACGTTTAGACAATCAACTCATGTACAGATCATAGAACGCCAATCATTCTTCTAGAGGTGGTGTGGAGAGCCGACAGGTGAATCATGCCGCTGTCAGACACAAGCTGTAACATGACTCTCTCGACAGCCATAGCCGAAGCAGCAGCAACAAAAAAGAGCGTGTGTGTGACGAGATCATCACGAAACATTCATTCATTCACGTATTACTCACATTGTGTGATTTGAATTCATGAGTACACGTGCAAACTTTTTTTCTCCTCACATTCTACGACTGAATGATGGCAGCTGATTTCACGCATGCATTATTATTCGATCTTTACAACTTATTTGGCTGTTTTCTTTTGAGTGTATGTGTATGTTTATTTTGTTTTATCTATCTCCTACCGTGTCACAACAACAATAGCTTCATGTTACACAGTAGTGCATTGATTAGCTTCATGACAGTGATTGGCTCCGAGTATTTCCCAGCAATCACAAAGCACGCAATTTCGTACATCTTGAATCGTTTCTGTTGTTGTAACTTTTACAATGAATGATTCGGTGTCATTGGACGCGAGTACAGATTATAGCGCAATACAATTCAGCGCGCTCGTGTGTTGATATCTATGGCAAAATTTAATCGTGCAAAACAGCACTTTCCTGTTGATTTAACCCTTAGAGTTTTGGACACATCGACAGTGAAACAACTACATGGCCCTGAATTGTTGACCGTGAATATCGTGCTTGTAAGTGCGGCATTCCCTGTCGAATAAAATTGTATTCGTACAATTGTCTGTTATGTTTCACTTAAATAGCCATAAAGTATTTATCACGACGATCATCATGACGACAGATGACTTTATGTACGACCACAATGGGGATCACTAAAACTTATACTTTCATCTTGGTGAAACGATCGCTAAATAAAAACTTACATTTTGTCATGTAAATGGTTATCACAAGAAGACTGACAAACGATAAGTTGGTCGTTCGACAGAAAGTTGATTTTATATTCTTGCGAAATGTCATCTCGTCGTATACTGAAGTGTAAATACTGAAACACAACCGGACGTCGAGCTTTTCTTGTTCGAAATCTATGTCTTCAGTTTCTATTGATCAACAATAACTTTGATGTGATTTCATGCTTATTTTGTTACATTGTCTACATGAGTAATTCAGATATGTTAAATGGGAACGTTGCTTTTGCGTTTCAGGCACACAGAAAGTTTGTGCTCAGGCACTTTGTAGATTCTCAATGAAAAATGTGGATGAAACTTGTGAGATGAATAATTATTCTTCACAGAACGAGTAATACACATAAGCAGATTTAAACATACAAAATCGATGAATAATTTTAGACAACTGATGTTGTTCAGTCAAGCTTGGCTTAATTTGGCGCCAAACGAATCTTGTTAATTGGGCTTCTCTTTACCTTAATAAACAAAATTTGAAAAAATAGTATGTGTATTACTAAACTCGACGCAAGCACGTACCGGATGATCGATTGATCACTGATGGTGATTGTGATAACACATTCGTCGCATGGGTGCGTCCGGGCAAGCTCTAGGTGAGCAGACAGTGGAATGGCTCAAAAAAGAATCCAACAAGTTAAATTAGAACGAACTATATCTGTAGCTATGTTCTAGTCGAGTTATTTTAGCTAGCGTTCGAGCAATGTGATTGGTCTAACAACTTGATAACTACATTTCATAGGCTCACACAAAATAATAGCAGTCTCAACAGTGTGATTCTACTTCAATAGAGTGAGCCGCCCACTCGACGTTACGAATGTTGCGAATGCTATTGCGTGCACCAACCGTACTGTCAAGCTAACCAGAATGGACATACCTTTTGCTATGGCAAGACACCTCTAGCTTCCGTACGCATTGTTGTGTGTCAAACCGAATGGTAGAATGAGCCAGGTTGCCGTTGATCTCACTCATTTCACACACAAAGGCAACAACGGCAGCAATAGTAGTTTCTGCCCTGAAACAGCGGCCTCTGCACTCGCGATCCTGTCAAGTTGTTCCGCTACTACAACTAACTCGGCGTTGAAAGTAAAAACTTTGACGCATAATACTTTTGCTTTAATGTTAACTTGCAACCTTAAATAAACTACTTACTTGGGAATGGCAAACGTAACACAAGAGTGTCTCAAAAGATTGGCATTAGAATTGTGCATTTTGTTGAAATTGTCCAACTTCGGCAGCACTCTCTCGATGCAAGGTCACTTTCTCTCAAGTCGCCTTTTCTGTCTACAAAAGATGCATCTATTTCACTGAAAATCTATGGACATGTTTGATACGCAGCGCAGAATGTAATGAAAAGTGTAAATTGGACCTCTTATTATGTCCACCTCTTATCAAGGGGAAGTAGAGCGGATTCAGAGGGAATTTCACTGATATGTAACTGCTTTAAATAAAATTATGTCCAAAATTCACCCATGCAAAACCTTGTCTATGCAACCTTATGTGAATCGAAGTAAAAACTTGTCCAATCTCACATAGGTGGACTAAGGTTCATTCCGCTTTCATTTACTCAACTCTCATTGATATTTGTTTATACACTCATGGATTTGTTTACGCACTCATTTGCATGTCGCCTACTGTGATCGTTAGTCTAAAATCGAATTTCATAGAAACTTGTGCGCCAAACAACATCTAGCTCACTCACAGATAATGTGGTTCTTGACCTCGTCAATGAGGCGTTGTCATAGGTTATATATGTATCCTTCTGAACTAAAAACACGCTTCTAATCCTCATCTTCGTGTTGTGGCCGCATAATGATTGCAGCAGCGGTCTTGATACAATTCAAAAAGAGATTAATGCATTGTTGCAATTGTTTTCTTTCGCTGACTAATAATATTGAGACATTTGAGACAAAAGACACATTTGGAGCTAGTATTTTCGGGGTTTTCCCTTTTTGCTGATCTTGCCCTTAGGTCATGAAACCAGTCATGGATCAGTCGACAATTACCCAAATTTCAACTTATCGGGATTTAAGCCTGTATATTCTCAAGCCGGATTCCCGATTTTTAAGCGTGCCGCCCGATGAAGGTGACTTCAGATAAACAAGACATAACCAACAGCAACAACAATTATAATAAACTAATAATAATAATAGAGAAGGAATGTTGAAATTTGTTGTTGCTTTTACCAATATTATCATTATCTTCATTGATCCAGGCAAAGAATCGTACACCTAGAATCATGTCGGGAGCGTACCCTCATAAATTATTTTGGCCCATCTACAAGATATTCAATGATCCTCCAGAATCTTACAAACAGAGATATGGCAATGAACCATGTCTACTATGCAAGATTTTCAGTGGAACAGCCTCTTCGGCGATATCTATATTTTGCGCGACTAAAATACCCCACGCTGTTAGAAGCAAGCACACTATAAAACAATTGGCTTACGGGGGAGGCTTTTTGATATTCGGAAGCGCCGCCATTGTATCGTTTGCGCTAGTCTCCCATCAGCTCAAGAAAAGAAGTCCCAGAAATGAACAAATTCAAAGAGATCATCAAGGCACAGAGAATGCATGAAAACAATACTTTAATGCGAGCAATCCATATTCTAATCTATAATTAGAACTATAAGTAGTTGTTGCAGAAGTAGGTTGTCAATTAAATATATCTAGACGATCCATAAGATCAATATAACGTTCACGTGTCACCCGCATGATGTCTTCGTACAGATCTGGGTAGCTTGTGTATCGGACTCGATGGAAGCTGAAGTAGTCCCTGCATAAACTCAATAGTGATTCTTTGAATGTGTTGCACTTGAATTTGAGATCTTCATCAGAACCAAGAAATCCCCAAGCTAATTTAGGTGACAAGTGATCTAGTACTGAATAGAAATGAGCAAAAAATCCGTCTGAACACTTGAGCTGCGATCTTTTGTACTTGAGTGCAGTGGCCACTGCTGATTGAAGAGCTGTTCTTCTGAAACCGGCTGCTATCCAGGTGCTGGACAAAATATTTTGAACTACGGATGGAGGACTCTCTGAGTCGTCCAGAGACTCTAGAATTATGTAATCAATGCAAAGGTCGTAAAACGATAACATCGGTATAGAACGAGTAGCTATCTCTTCTTCGATTATGACGTGATTTTCTTTATCAGCCACGAATGCTAGTAGACGGTCATAGGCGACCAGGCAGTTTTCGAGCTCCTTCTCGTCTTGTGCCATGAATATAGTGAGTATTTCACGGCCACACTCAACAAAGAACGAGCGATTCTCGTCGTTATAAATAATATCTTGAAAGGCAGTCCGTAGGCACGCAACCTTGGCTAGAAACTCTTCTCTTGATTCGCAAAACATTTGTTGGGTCCTATCACCACGAGGCGGGGGTATAGAATCTACTGTTTTCAAACTATCCTGATAAATGGTGAAAAAGTGCAAGTTCTCTTCTGCATCATAGTACATTTGCGTAGTTGCGTCGCTCATACATGATCTAATCGATCTGATCGATTTGGTAGGTCTTATCGGTAACTGCCCTACCAAATCTACACGATCGTGAGGATTTGGCAGGGCAGTTATGAATGGAGAAAGAGATCCATCGGGAGAACATCCATTGGGATCGACTACAATCGTCGGAAGCGATGACAGTGCAAATGTGACAATAGACATTCTGCGATGAGTGAGATTAGGTGTCAGCACAATTGTGTTACGAGCTCCACGGCCATAAATGGTAACAGTAGGGTTCCAATTAAGTCACACGAGTCGTGTGACACGACAAGAGTTAAGGTATAGGCAATCACAGGCGCTTTAGTTGACAGAAAATAATTACCAGGTGATGAGATGTATCTTGATGTCTTGTGGTGACAATCCGAATCGGCGAATGGAATAAAGATGTTCTCAACTGACTAGAGCGCCACCTAGAGAAAAAAACAGGCACGATGATGACAAAGAAATTTTGGATTCAAAATTTGCGCGCCCCGAGTCGAGTTATAAGTCGAGTTTCCGGTGCGCATGCGTCTTCTCTGTAGCCGGTTATTGGAGCGCGTGGCCCGGCTTGATAGGTCTTCTCGAGTGGTCGTTCCAATCCGTCGTTCTGACGTTGAATCTTCTAATCTAAACCCCATCTTCATTCACTGATCAATAACTTTAATTCAACGGGCAACTAAATCAATAGAATAACAAAATGGCTGCAGCTGAGGGTGTAATTCCCCAGTTCGAGATCGTGCCTAAAGGCGTATTATACGGCCACAATGGCTGGGTCACTCAAATTGCTACGAACCCCCATTCGCCTGGTACGATACTAAGTTCATCTCGTGACAAGTCGCTCATTTTGTGGAAGCTCAACCAGGACGAAGGATTTCCCTACAAGCGTCTCAAGGGTCATGGCCACTTCATCACCGATGTTATATTGTCATTGGACGGCCAATATGCCGTGTCAGGTTCATGGGACAAGACCCTCAGATTGTGGGATTTGAATGCCGGCAAAACGACGCGTAGATTCGAAGGCCACACCAAGGACGTTCTGAGTGTTGCATTCTCGGCCGACAACCGTCAAATTGTTAGTGGTTCACGCGACAAGACAATCAAACTATGGAATACGTTAGCACAATGCAAGTTTACTATTGAAGGACACACCGATTGGGTGTCGTGTGTGCGTTTCTCTCCAGCTAGCACGAATCCTATAATCGTCAGTGCCGGGTGGGACCGTATAGTCAAAGTCTGGAACTTGACGCATTGCAGATTGAAAAACGACTTCGAAGGACACGTTGGGTACCTCAACACAGTCACTGTCTCACCTGATGGTTCTCTGTGTGCGTCAGGAGGCAAGGACTTCAAAGTGATGTTGTGGGACTTGAATGATAGCCGTCACTTGTGCACATTAGACCATAACGACATCATCACGGCCCTTAGTTTCTCGCCTAACCGATACTGGTTGTGTGTCGCTTCAGGTCCAGTTATCAAAATATGGGACCTTGAGAACAAGCATCAAGTTGACGAATTGAGGCCCGAGGTGATTTCGTCAACTTCGAAACCCAAGTCTCCGCACTGTATCTCGTTGGCTTGGTCGCACGATGGAGCATTGCTGTTTGCTGGATACACTGATCACGTGATTAGATATTGGCAAGTTCGTGATCTTAAGGACAACTAAATTAAACAAAATAATCAAATATGAAACGCCGTTACAGCACAGCTATATCGAATGCCTAAAGTACCATGTAAAGTGGACAGAGTGTGCGCAATAAACGGAACAATTGAATCGAATGATGTATGTTTTTTGAATACTCATTTCACTGGTAGATCAAGCGCTATTCGATCATGCGATTAAGTCTTAGAATTGTAATTATGAATTGATAAGTGCTTCCTATATATCAAAGTCTGAAAGTCCATTCAGTTTACCTCTCGTGTGGATGCGTCGCCGAGAGAGCCACCACATTCACAGACAACAACATTTAGATCGACAAAGATATGCAGTAGATAAGCGTCTGTTCCTTCCCTGGCTGGTTGCAAAGATGCTCTTTGAACGTAACTGATGAAGACCGAGGTTCTCATATTAATAGATAAGCTGGCGATCGTTGTTTTCCAATTATAACTGAGTGAGTCATAATTTTTGCGCGGCAAAATTGCCTCAATTCAAGACATGTCCCTGTGCAGCTGGGCGGGAGCAGTCGATATTTCTATACAAAATTGCTCAACTTGATGTGATTAAGCAAACCTGTTTTCCAGTCAAGTACGCTTAAGATAGAACTTTTATCTTTATAGCTTTATTCAAATACTCCGAAAAGTACATCCATTAACATAACAATCTAGTGAAAATTGACACCGTAGATAGCGGCGCTGAAAAACGTTGAGCACGCAATTTGTCTTGCAGAAAAAAACAGCGCAATACGCACTCTTTGTGCTCAAAGCAACGAGGAGCCTGTACTTAGACTCTCCCCGGGGACTCAGCTCTCGTGAGCTTTTGTTAGCGGGTGAGCTTAGTTGCGCTCTAGCAGCTGCTGCTAGATCGAATCGCACGTACCCCGATCAGCTTTATCGTTTTGAATAGTAAGGACGTACTTCATATTTATACTACTAATATAAATTTCTGTTAAAATCAGTGAGAACACTATACTAACTATATTATATCATTCATAGGAACACATAGTCGAACTCGAAACAGCTAAAACTAAATTGACTGCGTCAAGATATTCAATATAAGCACGAACAACACCGTTGAACGGATCCAATTCAAGCGTCAATCATGGGAGCAAAGGTTTCACGAAGCGATTACACCTGGTCCTACACAGACGAACCCCACGCAACGCGACGTAAGATCATACTTGAGAAATATCCCCAAGTCAAGAAGTTAATGGGTATTGATCAGAATTTTAAATGGTATGTGCTGTTGTTCTCGCAATGAGTGAGCGTCGTTATCAGCCAACCTTTTTCTCATCTTGACATTCTTTTTTTCATCTCATTCTTTTCAACCGCTAGGATTGTGTCAGCGATGGTCCTCGTACAATTCATCTCGTTTTATCTGCTTAGGGATGTCAAAAACTTCTGGTATTTGTTTGCTTGTGCTTATGCTTTCGGCGGTGTCATGAATCATTCTCTCATGCTTGCCATCCACGAGATCTCCCACAATATGGCATTCGGCACAGCACACCCCACAGCCAATAGGATCTTCGCTATATTTGCTAACTTACCTATTGGTTTCCCTTTTGCTGTCAGCTTTAAAAAGTATCATCTTGAACATCACCGATACCAAGGAGATGTCAAACTCGATACCGACATTCCTACAGAATTCGAGGGCTCATTTTTCACCACATCTGCGACCAAATTGATATGGTGCATACTTCAGCCGTTCTTCTATTCATTGCGACCGCTTTTTGTCAATCAAAAACCGTTCACTGCCATGGAAGTTACCAACGTCATCATTCAACTTTCATTTGATGCCTTCATTTGGTTCACACTTGGACATCACATCGTTTTCTATATGGTGGGTGGTTCAGTTTTGGCTATGGGTCTACACCCTGTCGCTGGTCACTTTATATCGGAGCACACGATCATGTTCAACATAGATAGCAACTCTCCTAAAACTGAAGACACTATGGAAAACAACAATTCAATCATGCACAAGGTTACAGATCATCAAGACACCTGCCAAGAGAAGATTACTGGAGATTCCTGCTCGACAGTTGACAGCAATGGTCGTTTTTTGATTCCAGAAACCTGTTCCTATTACGGACCATTGAACTATATCACTTTCAATGTTGGCTATCATGTTGAGCATCACGACTTTCCTTCAATTCCTGGATCTCGATTGCCACAGTTGAAAAAAATAGCAGCAGAATTCTATGAGCCACTAAATTTTCATTCTTCATGGACTAAAGTTTTGTGGCAATATATCACGGATCCAAACTGCGGACCTTATGCTCGTGTTAGACGTCCGAACATTGCGTTGCGTCGTGGAGCTAACGGAGCTCCTAAAGTTAATCAATCATAAAAGTGCACTTTGCCCGTTGTTTGGGACCGTATTTCGTTAACACGGCTAGCCTTGATAGGATTCGGATCGATTGAAATTAAATGTGAAGTCACAGCGGTTTATGTAGCCACCACGATTCTGACTAATACCGAGTCGTGATTACAACAACTTGTTAGGGGAACACTTTTATTGTACTTCAAAATTTGCACTAGACTTTACTCCTAAACTCCTAATGAAATCTCAATAGTATTCAGAATTACCCTGTGATAAATAGTTAAAGATGAACTAGCAACGAAATGCTCGACAGGTAAACAAGTAACTTTGTATAGGTGAATTAGAATGTTATAGCGAAATGTGTACACATACATATATATATGTGTCGAAAATAAACATTACCTATCATTATTTGCAATCAACCATTTCCGGACTCCTACGTCATACGATAGTGCGTTGCTAGGCAATTAATGATCAATCTGTTAGTATAATGTTTGTTCAGCATCCAGAGAGTTTTCGACTGAAATGAAGCATCTCACTGATGAAGTGTATCCCATAGAATAAGATTCAAGGTACAGTTGGTCGTTTGCAGGTTTTCTTTGTTTTCTCGATAAAATGGTCGAAGAATTCATGAAAGCAGAAGACTTTCTAGAGTATTTAGACTCAATGGGCTTACAGATACGAGGCTTATTGCAGAATAGTGGTTGCGATTGTTCCAAAACTTCCGGGATCTCTACAGGTAAAGAAAAGCCTCAAATTCTACCTAAACCCACGTTCAGTGAAGATGTGCCGGCCTCCGATTTGACTTTCTCCTCAAGTACTTACGTTCAGATAGATCATAGCGACAATGTTTCACCGGCGACTTTTGTCCCCCAGGAAGTGATATGCAGAGAACATTGTCAAGACTGTATGAAATTTTACAATTCAAGTTTTACTCAAACAACTTATTGTCCTTATGCGAGCGACAATTTTATTCAATATGATGCACCAGTGCAGAGCATCACCGGTAGTTTTGTAGCCGGGACCATGCATAGTGTGACCATGTCGAATGAGTACAATTTCAATCAATATCAGCCATTGGTGCGAACACAACCCGTAATTATTGGAGATGAAACATGATCTACCCTGGTATTGATTTAATTTCTGTAATACTGATAAGCATAATAAACACATCAGTTATCGTGTAGCGATATAGAGATCAAGATCTTCAATTCTGCTACAATCTCACCCGTTTATTCAATTGCTGGACGGCTGCACGCTTCCTCTTTCTTGCAAGTGATGTTGTCTCCGCACCAGAGCGACTGGAATCGCTGTAATTTGACCCGCAGATTGACAAGAACCACAAAAAATTGCGCTGCCCAGGAGTGGAGCGCGTTAATTGGTCGTAAGTCCTGATGTTGACTGGCTTAGGCCGAGATATTTCTTGCGTGATCCCTCATAAAGGGAGCAGTCGACAAACCTATGGCGTAACGTATCCGGTTGCCTACAGGGAGTACACCTCACGTCACCTTTTTTGTGTGCATACAGGTTTGGGTATTTTATGCGTCCGGTTAAGTAGTCCATGACCTGTCGACTCACTAGGCCAGGGTTTATTCTTCCCCATGTTTCTCTACATTGAAGAAGAGACAATACGGCACTGGGTGCACCTTCTTTTGGTTGAACGAACTTCAGCTGTAGTGCACGTTCAATTGTTTGATCAATGTGATGGTTCCAGATGATGTCGTCAAACTTTGGATAACTGAGTTCACTGAGGTAGACGGTCCAATCTCCATCGTATTTTATAGAGGGAGGAAGCTGGTTGATATAAGCACGAGCTAGATTGCGGTCGCACAAATAGACTGTCCACTGGTCACGCACGAGCAATTCTTGGATCGTGATGATGCGCGGATCCGTCGCTTTCATATTCACCAAAGCTCTGGCCAAACTAGTATTTTCTGCAATTGCCAAATGGCGCGGTTTAGGGCCATGTCGGTCGGGAGTTCGGACCAACCAATAGAGGGCCAACAGCTCGTAATGGTAAGCTGAAGGTAATTTGTATGGAAGTCTCAATTTTACGCGCTGTAAGGATGGGTTTCCATGATAGTTAACGCGCACAACAGTGCCCACATAAAGGCGTTCAGACAAAAACTCGGTTGTAATGCACCAGAAATTGCTTTCCAGATTGAAATCTTCTGTGTAGAAAAATTCGCCCATAAGAATGGGGTCACGTGGTGTGCGGCGCAGCAGTTCAGGCTTTTGAACGATCTGCTTGTAAACATTATCGAGCTGACAAAGCTCCTGCGAGTAAGCCTTCCACGATTCGGCTCTGTCATTATGCCATCGGCACGCCAGGTATTCGTATGTGTCTGATTTATGTCTGGACTTGTTCAGCCACTCCGTGACGAGCCATTCACACGAAAGTACTCCAGCAAACAGGAGACTCATGTGAATTGGTGAAAAGATTGTCCAGCCAAAAGTTTTTCGCAGGGCCTCTACCAAGGTCCTATCGACTTGGGTGAAGAAGCATCTTTGTGCGACAACTCCCGCTTTTATGAGCACGTATGGGAGATTGCCGCCGACAATGACAAAGCGTAGATGACCATTGATCAGGGTCATTCACTCAGGACGTGTGAGGTCAGCACGAACATTGATTTTGTTCATCAGCTGAATGACAGTTTAGCTTGGAGAGCGATTGCTTCATAACCAGATCGATGCTGAGTTTAGTGCCGAACGTTAGACCGACGACTGAAATGGCCGATTCATGGCCTAGTGGGATGCCTTTCAGAGAGAAAATTCCCTTACCGGAAGGTTTTTTGCGGATAAACATAGCCTTTGATTTCTCGGCTAATATTTCGTGGGCTATTTGGCCGACCACACGCACTAACTTATCGATGATACTCTGAGCCTGAATGGTCGTTTTAGTGTGCACTCGGTCACTACTGCGTGCATCGGATTGAAGAGCAAACTAAGAAAGAAAGACAAAGAGAGAGAGAGGGATGCTGTTTCTCTTCGTGTCGCCAAAATAAACTTGCATGCGACAGAGCCTGTTGCTTTGGATGTCGACAATATCGGCTTGCGTGCGACAAGACAAACACACGCACTCAGACACAGGAGTGCAAGCTGAAAAATATAATGTTTTTCGGTAAAACCTCAAAAACATATCTGGTGCCAGCGTTTTCTTCTTTCGACACAAACACAGTCGCGCAGGCTAACAAACATGATGTTGCGTGGCGGAAGCGAGAGGCCCTATTTGTCGCTACGACAGTCGCACACTTTTGTGTGCATGGAAGAGCCTGTTCGGCAATAAACTGCTCAAGTTGCGACAAAGTCAATCTTGAAATCTCCAGAGCTCGCAAATCAGTCGTAGTTAGCGATTCAGGAGAATCACATCAAAATTAAAAATTACAATTTTCAAAAATGGTCAGTGAGTAAGAAATTTTCAGCTCGAGGCCGAAAAAGCGACCAAGAGCGGAGAGACAAACGAGACTGGACGAGTACAAGACAACCGGAAAGTCCACCGACACGATCACCGACAAGACAACCGAAACGACCAACGACTCGACCACCGATACGACCACAAAAACGACCAACGACACGAAAACCGACACCAGCAATGAAGGCGCACAGATACTGTTGGACGTACAAAAAAAACCCAACAAGTTGCCACCCTGACACAACTGGGCCGAAAATTGAGAGTGGCTGCTGCAAACGAGCTGAAGGTACGAGACATGGGTCTCATGTTGCCAAACGACGACTCGGATCTCGGCGATACCTGGATTAAAGACACAAAAGTGTGGCACCAAACAACTGGCCTCGGCGTAACGCATTACAAGACCTCTGACGCGACAATAGCACTGTTCAACAGCAAGGAGGCCATGAGAGAGCACTTGGAATTTTTAAAAGAAAACCAGAGTTACAGCTCAAAAATTGTTGCACTAACTCGTCGCAAGGTTGCAGCGAAAGTCGGCCCGCTTCCAGAAAATGAAACGATAAGCCTTTTGAAGACGCAATTTCGTCTAGGCGACGACGAAGTTGCCTATCATACGAGTGGACCAATAAATCATGGCAAACAACGACGCATGGTCTATTTCGGCCTCACCGCTGCAGCGTATGAGAAAATTTTCATCGAAGGCACTCCGAAATTAATGATCGAAAACAAAGCGTTCGACATCAAACTGAATATTTTTCCGAGGGCTTGTAAGATTTGTGGGATTCTGTGGAAGCACCCCGACTGCACCATGCGGTGCCGTTTGTGTCTGAGCAGCGATCACACCTCAAACAATTGTGCAACAATTGTGCACTGAAGTAAAACACCGAAATAAGTGGCGTTGCGCGTCCTGCAACTTACAGGGGCACCACAGTCGTTCACTTAGCTGCTCGGTGTTGGTTCAGCGACTCTTGAAGAATATGACCGAATGTAACCTTCCCAAAAGGTTATTGGAGTCGCAACAACTTTTGGAAGAAGTTTTGTCAATGACATTTTCAAACGAATAAGAAATTTTAAATAAAATTCATTTTTAACTCTAGCGGGGTGTCCGCACTTTTCATTGATCTCGGTCTCTGGGAGGGTCGCCGTTGGCCCTGAAGAGGGTCGGCGACGACACGCGGACACCCCGCGCCGGGGCTTCGGCCCCACTATTCACTCGAGACTTCGGTCTCGCCTCATCAACGACTTGGTGTGACGAACAAAATCAACCCGGAAACTATTCATTCAAATTTTGCCGATTGCAAGAGCCGACACCAAGAGCAACAACAATTGTTGCATGATTTACCCTGGTATTGATTTAATTTCTGTAATACCGATTAGAATAATAAACACATCAGTACCAGCATCAGACAAATACTTGGCTAAGGCCTCAATAAATCCCAAAATTATTGCGAGTTCTCTTTCCGTATGTTGAGACATTGTTATGTGTGAGGTATGTGTGAGCTTTTCCCATTTTGCCTGATCCGTGTAAAATCCCAAAGTTTAGTTACTACATGTACCAATTGCACATCAACATCGCCAATGAACACGCCGGTCGGTCGTTCACACTATAATATGGAAAGAGCAATTATATTACCATATTTTTCTAGGTAACATAAACATAATAAGAAACGAGTAACAAGGATTCCATTTTTCAGTGAAGATGGGCGAGCCATGCAATGAAGATGCAGCGGAAAGTCACCCTATTATCGAATCTCTGATCGATCATAAGGAAAACGACAGACAATGCCACGAGCCCTCAGATCATTACAAGAATAGCAAATTATACATGGACAAGATCATCTTAGCTCCCATGGTTAGGATGAATAGCTTGGCTTTCAGATTATTAGCACTTGAGTATGGAGCCGATCTCGTTTATTCCGAAGAATGCATCGACCATCGAATCATCAAGTGCAAGCGAATTGTCAATCGTGACACTGGCACAATTGATTTTGTCGATAACAACAATAAACTTGTCTTCCAGACATGCGAATTGGAGAGAAACAAAGTTATTCTACAAATAGGTTCAAATAATCCAGAGAGGGCCCTTCAAGCTGCTAAGATATTTTCCAACGACGTTGCTGCAATTGATTTCAACTTTGGTTGTCCCCAATCATTCTCACTAAAAGGTGGCATGGGGGCTGCACTGTTATCTGAACCTGAAAAAATCAAGGCACTCCTCACCACTATGGTTAATCAAATTCAGAAGCCTGTCACATGCAAGATTCGTGTTTTGCCCGATTTGAATGACACAATTCATCTTGCCAAAATGATTGAAGAGTGTGGAGTATCTGCAATCGCTGTACATGGTCGCACTAAAAGAGAAAAAACGAAGCACAAAAATCGGAATGATTTCATTCGAGAAATAACAAAAGCTCTTAGAATACCAGTAATAGCCAGTGGAGGCTCAACAGACATTAAGTGTTATAATGATATCATTAAATTCAAAGAGACAACACAGGCATCCTCAGTCATGATCGCCAGAGCTGCAATGCAAAATGCTAGTATCTTTCGAAAAACTGACGTCCCATTGCCAATTGAGACTGTGATTAAACGATACTTGACACTATCAATGTTATACACAGAACATTTTGCCAATACTAAATGGTCTGTCCAGATGATGTTAGGCTCACTGTTGAATAGTGAAAGGGGCGCCAAAATTCTAGGTACTCGTAAGTTAGACGAACTTTATGAATTGTTCGGCGTGTTTCCTAGTCTCAAAGGCTCCCCGGAACATAAGAGGATGAAATTAGATCATGTTGAATTCAAAGAAGAGTGATGAATAAAACAATCTCACATAGGCTGAAAATTAAGTTAATTCTGGTAGCATTACGTAACTAATCGATAGCGTTGATTCTTGTCTGAGGCACTTCGTTAGTTTGTTGCTGTCTTTCATTGTTTACAGTGAACAAGAATATCAATTACACTGTCAATCATGGCGAAGAATATCACGATTTTATGTCGTGTTGAGTAACATTTAATTATTGTAGTCTTCATCATCATAGGTTTGCAATCAATAGATCTTACACTGCAGTTTGTCCAATATGTTACAACATTACTTAACGTAGAAAAATAGGGATTCAACAAGTAACGCACACATGCATGCATACAGTTTCACAGCGCAGGGAAGTTAAATAAAAACAGTTGTGTCACACAAACTCCTACTCAACAGTCACAATTGCCATGGCACAGGTGTATTAGTTCATCGCGTTGTGCGGATTAACGATACACCTCGACACTGTAATGGACTCATAATTTATACGGAATTATGAAATGAGCACCGTCGCGAGCGATGTGTGACTTACTTACTGACTTGTGGGTGACTAAAAATCACGTCAATTCAATATCATGTCGTTAGTCGTCATTTGTTCATCAAGGATAAACTTTGACACACCAACTGTTACATATATATGTAGTGCATCATTTATTATTTATGCCCACTGAATGGCGAGTGATAGAGACGAGCATCGATTTGAGTGCATCATATGGCCATCAATTGCCTATCGTCTATGATCAAATCATATCTTAATCACATGCATCGATCGGAAAGTTTTCTCTCACAAAACAGCAGCAACAACAACACAACAAGAACAAGTTACTTTTTCATTTACACTTCACTAGCACGCCTCTAGTAGTTGTTTGATTCTCCCGGCGATTCGAGTACAATCGTATGAGTGTATGAGTGCATGAGTGTATGAGTGCATGCGTGTGAGTGTGTGTGTGTATGCGTGCGAATCGATCGGTCAATCAACAGCAACTTCAACACGGTAGCCAACGAAATCAAAATAGCAATAACTGCTTTATCCTCGTCTGACATCGTGCTAATGTGAAAACACAGGTAGCCGCCGTCAATGACGTCGTTTGCGCTATCTGTCAATTTATCAGCGCATAAAACGTTATGAGCCCCCTAAACTGTTAGACTGAGTTAGAAACACCGGAGCATATTCACAATATCAGTTTGACTAGCCAAATCAATTTTGTTTTATTGTTTTTGCGTTGCATCAACTTGTGCCACATTACTTAAGTTTATACACGCACTCACATACAATCACACAAGCACTTACGTAAGGCAAGACAGTAAAAACTTATACAGTACAATCAACTTTGTAACGGCAGATCATTCAACCTTGAACTTTAATCTGGTTCAAAGATTCACAATCTATTCACTGAGCGATTATTATCATCTCATCACGCCGTTATGCAATCGCCGAATCACATCACGAAACAAAAAGAAAACGACATCAAAATATGCGCCCTCGGCGCTGGCCTCTATGACGACTTAAAGCGACGCACAAAATATTATGTAAGCGATTATGTAGACGGCATTTGTGACAGTAGAAGTTTATACAAAACAGTATCGGCTACATTCTTTTTGTACTTTTCAGTGTTGGCACCATGTATTGCGTTTGGTGTAGTCAACACAAACAATACACACGGTATTATTGGCCCAAGAAAGACAATGATATGCCAAGCATTGGGTGGATTATTTTTTGCCATATTTGGCGGCCAACCACTGATAGTGGTTATGACCACCGCACCGCTGTGTATTTGTGTCAAAATTGTCTACATGGTTGGCGAAGATTTAAAGATGGATTTTGTAACATTTTACGCTTGCGTTGGCCTGTGGATGGCATTCTTTCTGATAGTGTTCTCAATGACTAATTTGAGCAACTTGATGCAATATTGTACCCGATCAACTGAGGACATATTTGCCTTATTTACGGCACTTGCATTCGGCTCAGACGGTGTCAAAGAAGCAGTCAGCTCGTTCAAACGTTATTACTATGAGCCGGAATGTTACGTCACAACGGTACAACATTCAACAACAACATTGGCAACAACAATTGACAAAGCACCGAATCCTAATAATAATGATGATGTCGTTAGCGTACTTGATAAGCTCACGCACAAGCAAACAGCGTCAGCAGCAGTAGCAGCGACAAAAAACCTAACCTCTTCTATTGCTGTACTAGACCAACATGGTAGACCGGCATTCATGCCAGGTGGCCACAGTGGCAACATTCCTTTGGCAACACCGGAAAGATGCAATCGTGAATCGTGCATACTGTTTTTGTTCCTAATGTTAGGCACACTGTGGTTGGCCAATCTGATGAATCAATTCTATAGGACACCATATTTTAGTTCACGCAAGCGTGAAGTTCTCAAAGATTATGCACTTGCGATATCGGTGTTTGTATTTAGTTTTATTGGCTCCTACGTGTTTATGGACGTCCAGATGGACATCTTTGAATTCGGCCACTTAAATGGTCTAAAATTGGCACAACTAGAAACACTCTCTGGTCAAGCTATCGGATTCGGCGCATTAGTAGGCTTTATGTTGTCGATTTTATTTTACATTGATCAAAACATCTGCGGTGCAATGGTTAATAACGCACCATACAAATTGAAGAAAGGCAACTATTTACACTTGGACCTTTTGGTATTGGCCGTCATGAATTCGTTCTTCTCGATGGCTGGCTTGCCGTGGATGCATGGCAAATTACCACACTCTCATTTACACTCAAAAGCGCTCGCCGAATATGAGGAGCGTGTTCATGAAGGTTGCACATCTCAAGTCATAACCACTGTCCACGAAACGCGCCTCACCGGCATATTAGCCTCTATTATGATAGGCTTGTCTCTTTTCGCAGTGCCTTATCCATTGTCTTACATACCGTTGCCAGTATTATCGGGGGTGTTTCTCTACACTGCCGTGGCAGAATGCAACAGTAACTCAATGGTCGAACGAATCTGTTTATTATTCACACCAAAATCGATATATCCGCCCGATCATTATGCACGCACTTGTCCTAGGCGTGTCACAAGAAATTTTGCTGCTTGGCAAGTTTTGCAATTGGCATTGTTATCACTTGTCGGATTTTATCCAAATCCATATGTTAAAATGGCCTTCCCATTAGTAGTGGCCCTGTTCATTCCATTTCGGCAACTGGTTTTGCCCAAAGTAATCGATTCAGATTATCTAGATTTGCTAGATCCGCACTCATAGAGATGCGGAGGAATTTGACAAACACATGGACAACCTAAATAAATTGTCTGAACAGATTTGTTTGTTTTTTTTAAAACTACAATTGTTTCAAATTTCACAATCACGATATTTCATTGCTGGATTCATCATATACGAGATGGATCATCTTCAATCTTGGATAAATTCTACATTCTTCGATTGTTCGGGTGAAAGCCAATCGAAATCGTCGACTTGATTCCAATTGTTGTGAGCCGGATCGAAGTTGGCTCGCTCGAATAATGCATCTGAATTCTCAAAAGTCCACGTTAGCGGTTCAAATCTGAGTCTTGTTGAGTTCTCTAACATAGCGCGGCTAGATATGTAAAGTCTAAAAGTGCAATCTCGGCTAGAGTTTATACGTAGCTGCTGACATGCCAGATGAAACGTGCAATCTTTGCAATTTGTCACCATAATAGATCGATTGGCTAATCCTACTCTCACACAACACTGTTCCAAATTTTTGATGTAGACGGTATTCAATAAACCGGTCAGTTGAAGTTCGCTATGATCGATATTGATTAACTTAACGTCTTTAGATTCGGTGTCGCTTGGCTCTAGAACTAGAGGGCTGGACGAATTAGAAATGTCTCTAAATCCGACGAAGTTTTCATTTCCAGCAGAGGTAGACTCTACTGCTTGAGGAGAAGGATTTACCGTAGATATCACTGTTGTATCATCAGAAGGCACCGTTGTTTCTGATTTCTTATTGGCGTCATGTGATTCATGGAGGCGAAATTTGAATCTTCTGTTGGGATTTAATTCCTTCCTCAAACGAGTCACTTCTAGTTGCAACTGGCCAGTAGTTTCTTGGGCTCGTTTCAATATGTAACCAGGTATCATGTGCTTGTTGGAGTACGTATAAGACTTGATCATCTCTATGAGTTTCTCGAGTGTTTCCAAATGCTCTAGTTGGCCCGAAATCTTGTCGTGACCCATAACAACCCGAGAATGCTCTATCATGGCTAGTAATTTATCCACTTCGGCCATTGTTCCACGTCTTAAGATCGAATTGTCTTATGTGATTAGAACCGCTCAATTTTTCACCAATACCGTAATACGCTTCCAGAATGAAATTGAATGGTCCCTTGTAGAAATAATGACGCACGTTTTGACTCCTATTCATGCTGGCATACAAGAAGTATGTTGCGAGAAACACTACACCCTCGGCCCATAGAATGCCGGTGATGCCCTTCTTGATGAATGATGATTTCTGAGGACGCTTTCTCAACATCGGTTGCTGGTTCCGTTGAAATAAACGTGAACATTGATTGATGAATTGGATTAAATATCTTATTATCTCAACCTAAAATTCTAATCACAATTACATTTTCGCCAATAAGTGGATAAAGGGTGTCCCGCACAGAATTGCAATGAATCTGCTTTCGCAGTTGTCCAAC
>JAIFTH010000274.1:0-38482 GCA_019968535.1 Fragariocoptes setiger
CGAACATTCGAAACAATGGAGCACCATACTTAGACACTCGAACTGATCTGATTTCTATATTTCACTGTTTACTCTTGTTTGCTCTTGTGATGGATGAAGCCGTACTCGCGATCACGTGTTCGTTGAACAGCTGTTTTCTAGCAGAATTGTATCCTGCCACACGAGATTTCTGCCTGTGCAGGCAAATGTCGCAGACCCCAGCTTGAAACTCATTGAAATCTTCAACGTTAATGAGAGCTCATCAACTTTTATTAGATGCCTAATTACCACTCGGAAAATCTTTTTGTTACAAACATTGTCATGTTTCGACGAGGATGAGCAACTTCATCAGTCATGACAGCATCTGCGGCCAAACATTGCTTCGCATTGTGTCTCGTGGAAACGCAATAATAGCAGAATTATTGAGGTTATCCAGTACAATTCCTCCTGTTTTTAGATCGCATGATGCCAAACACAGCAACCAAATTTCTGAAGTTGCATCCAAATACCATGGGATCATCTGTGATTTTAGTTACTTCAAGAACGCCACTGTTTTCGAATCGAAAATCGAAAGCAACCCTGACCTAAGGGATCTCGATGGAGAGCTTTGTGAAAATTATCTAGATATTATCAACAGATTCTACGCGACATTTGAGTCGATTTATCGTTACTCGCTCGATCTCAACTCGTTCATCGATGAGCTCAATGACGGACTCTTTATTGAGAGTTCAATAGAGACCGTTTTACAAGATGTCAACGGACGACAACTGTTATGTGAGGTTTATTTTTTACTCGGTCTCATGTTGCTCGTTGCTGATCAAAACTTTGAAGGAAACACACGAGAAAAGATACTAGTCAGTTATTACAGATACTCGGCTTACAAAACATCGTCCGGTTTCAACATCGACAACACTTGCAACCTGTTACGTAGCACTGGGTATAGTAGCGTGTCGAAAACTAGACCAAGCAATTATCCAGAGACTTTTTTCGAAAGGGCCAATGTGCAAAAGTCCGTTGTTTACCAATTGATTGGTTGCTTACAAAGTCACGACATATACAATCAAATCACCTCGGTTTTCCCGCATCCGGACCATCGTTCGGTGGCATATGCTCAACAATCTTCTATGCTATACATGATATTGTTTTTTGTACCAGACATACTCCACAATCATCCGGCAAAGATGAGAGAGATCGTAGATAAGTTTTTCCCGGATAATTGGGTCATTAGTGTCTACATGGGAAAAGTAGTGCACCTTGGCGAGACGTGGGAATCATATAAGGCCGCTAAACAGGCCCTCAGTAACACTCTTGATAAAGAAAATGTCAAATCCCTTTGTCAAAATTACCAGTCTCGATTCGTCAAAATCAGCGACTGTTTGAACGGCATCCTTCGCGATGGCTGGTTAAACGAAGACACTGTCTTGGAACAATCAGGCAAAATTCTAAATTCGTTACGTGAGGCTAATGTGGTGTTACGCTGGATGACCTTGCACACATATTGGAGTGACGAGTGGCTACTCAAAAGATCTAAAATTATTCAAGACCAAGTGTGCAACGATTCACCTGTCAAATTGGTGAAAAGTGAGTTGTCACGTCTGTTGCAAGACGCTTCACAAGTTGAGCTCCAATTCAAAGAAACTTATAAACGTCTGTTGGACAAGAAAAGCAATAAACTGGAAAGCCTCAAGAATGAAACCCTATCACAAGTGAAAGACCTCGTTGAAGTTTTTGGAGGCGAAACAAGAGGATTTCAGCACAGTAGTGTATCTTCTCTAGAAACACTATTCACCGGTATTTATACCAAATTGGAAAAGTTGAATCTGTCAACTCGTCACGAAGCCGGGCGTCACTCGACCGTAACACTCATTCGCAATTTAGACGAGGCACAGGAATTTCACCAGATTGAATCGAATCTACAGATTAAGCAATCAGTTGACGATGTACGCTGTAATTTAATGCTCTTACTGAGATATATAGCCCTTGGCGAGACTACACTGATCTCATTGCAGCTTGTGGCTGACTTTTCTTATGCCTGGGAGATAATGGACACCTGCTTCACGCGACAAATGCAAGCAGCCATAAAGAGTGACCCGAAACAAGTGATAAAAGTACGTGCCACATTCTTGAAACTCGCATCAGCATTTGATGTTGCCTTGGTCCGAATCAACCAAGCCGGCAGTCGTGATCTAGTATCGGTGTCCCAGTATTATTCTTCACAATTGGTGTCATACATTCGTGAAGTCCTACAGATCATTCCCGAGACAATGTTCACTTTTGTAGCTCAAATCATCACCATTCAAACGCAGACTATACGTGAGCCACCGTCACGTCTTAGCCGTGACCAGCTGAAATCGTACGCCTATCTGGATGAACGTCATCAGATATCTGAACTGACATATAAAATCTCTTTATTCGCTGAAGGTATGCTAATGATGCGAAACACCTCGCTTGGTGTAATCAAAATCGATTCGCAAGAGTTGCTAGAATACGGAATCCGTCGTGAGCTTGTTAAACAAGTAGCTCATTCATTGCACGAGTTTCTGGTTTTCGACCAACGATTATCAAAGCCAGGCGAATCTCTGATGGCTAAACTAAAAAATGTCCATGATATCATGGAGGGCTTTAGGCGATCATTTGAATACATACAAGACTATGTGGACATTTGCGGGCTACGTATATGGCAAGAAGAGGTGTCGCGTGTGATTAAGTTCAATGTGGAACAAGAATGTAATGCTTTTGTGCGTCAAACAGTTCTAGATTGGCAAAGTGTGCATCAAAGCTCACGAGCACCTATACCAACATTTGAATCACTATCTCCCATAGGTAGCTCAAGTCTAGGACAGCATCGACCTTTGAATTTTATCGGTCGTATAGTTAACGAGTGTCTGCGAGTAACAAGGTAAGTTGAACATTTTAACGATATTATACTTTCAAATTCTCAGTCGAGATGAAAGTTAACATTCGAATCTTGCTCTTTTAATCGAAAGTCCTCGTACGACTTTATATGATGAGCAGATGACAGCCTGGTATGATATCAAAACATGTGATTTAGTTGTGGACGTACAATTGTTTGAATTAATGATGTAAGTTGCACCTTCTGTGATTAGATTTTTCTCATTTTACTACCATTCATTAGATGTTTTGAATTAATAGAGATTCTTTATTCCCTTAGATTCAGCATTGGAACGGCAGGAATCAACGGTGTTGATCAAGTTATGTGCTATATGATCATGCAAGAGCTACAAACTGTAGATGGTATCATTAACAATGGTTTGATGGCAAGTAATGCCAAGGAAAAACGCCTATTGTATGATTTGATTAGTCATTACAAGTGTCAAGTGAACTTGATCCGGGATGATAATTCCACTAACGATCCAAACGAAACCAAATCCGGCCAACGCTATGCTACGGATTCCTCCCTTTACACGGCACTCCGCAACAGATTGGGACATATCGCTGGACCACTGATTGACAGTTTGGTCAAGATAGGACAATTACAAATCATTCGTATCAATATTGCTTATGTGCTGAGCACAAATTGTCGCTATAAAGCTCGCCATTTGTATCAATGTTTGAGCACACTCAACGAGAGCATATTAGCAAGTTTTACCCATACACTTGCTCAACGTCAACGTCAAGAGATTATTGCCGCCACCACTAACAACCCCAATCAATCTTCACCAGAGCACCAGCAACAACCAGTACTGGGTTCGTCATCGTCACCTGCTGCGTGTACTGGTCAAGATATTTGCAGCAACTATCAAGGATCAAGCGGTGTGGCCGATCATAGCGCCCCTCAAGAATACAGTCAGTTGCTGTTTGAATTGACTAACTACCTTGAGTGGGTCGGTCTAAGTGATCCACGCACTAAAGTGTATTCGGCCAATATAGCATTGTCCTTATCGCCCGATCAACTAAGCCAGCCGGCCCATACGAGTGCTCCACAAACGGCGCGCTCAAGCAGTGGTCGTAGCGGTATCAACCTCTACATGGGAGATATTATTTGGCCAAAATCTAAAGGTCGATTGAGCCAATCGGAAATCATAGATACTATTCTTATGGTGGCAATCCTGCAACAAGCGCCCAAGTACGTCTATTCGCGCAAAGTTTGTGGTCTCTTGCCTCGTCCATCTCGATTTCTCGAGCAACAATTGGATGCTACTGTGCTTGTGTATGGCCTTACTACGTTGATACATCAATTAGATCATGGCACAGGTCTTGCGAGCGAACAAGACTCTGGTGTCACTGTGGGCCTTGTGGACGATGTCTGTCATTATATTCGTGCAGCGCTTCACGCCACCATGGGCAGATCGCGTTCACCTTGTGACATGCCGATTGAAGTGGCCAATGTTCTCGTATTGTTGTCTAGCTTGACTCGAGTGAGCCGTTGTTCAAAGATGTTATTGTCTTCACGATTGCCAATGTACTTGCTGGACACTGTGCCGGCTCAGCTCAACAAACAATAAATTCTAAATGCTAAGCTTCAAAATGAAACTAATGTCGTTGATTCGCCACTTTCTTGAAACGCCCTCCAAGATATAACGTGAGGCTACACAACTGCACGGTTGTAAGCGCCTATAGATGTGGATATATGTAAACTTGACTTTTGTTGTAAGTCTGTTGTTCGCTCATTTAAGAGTAGTCGTATCTCATTTGAGATTCCAACTATCAGGTCGATCAGTGCGAGACACATCACAGTGGGAGCGAGAATGAGGCAGTTTGCACAATGATCAGAGGCCACACAAACAAAACTGGCTCGATTCATTTCAGATGCTCTCTAGCTTGGTGCAAGTTTTACAGGTGAGCCACTATTGTTGTTGTCGATTTTGCTGCCTCTTTCGCCACTCTGTGTTTGTTGTGACACCAACATTGAGACATATTAAAAAACGAAAGAACGAACGAATAAACGAACAAACGAACCTATGAAGCAAGCAAGCGATGTGTTTATTCAAACAATACTTGAGAATTTTTCTGTTGCATCTTTGTTTGAATTGGTCGAGCTGTAGTTGTTATTGGTCTGTTGCTTACAACTGCAAAACATCGGCAATCATTGTCAGCAGGTAGGTAGGTAGACGAGCGAGTCAGCAAGCAAGCCAGCCAGTCTATTCCAGTCAGTGAAAAAACATAAAGCATTCAAGAAAGGTGTTAATCTGTGCAAGAAAGGTGCGTGCATGTGTGTGTGCCAGATAAACACCTTTGGTTGAGAAGAAAGTTCAGTCAAAATCTCAGTTATAGTTTTGTGTGGTTTTGCTTGCGTTGATTATTGTAGGCACTTGATGTGCTGAACACACAGCACAGCATGAGCATACTGGATGCTCAAACAAAACGTCAGGCTTCCTCATCACAAGAGCTTGCTTGCTTGCGCTACAAGTCAGCTTCGCTTGCTTTGGGTTGCAAGAAAATAGGAGAAGATCGAGTCGACAATCTCAAGCAACTGGCACAAATTGAGAACAAATCAAAATCAAAAGCAACCAAACTAAAAAAGCAGCCAGCGTTGATCTTTTTTACTTTTGCTCTTCTCTCTCTCTCTCTCTCTCTCTCTCTCTCTCTCTCTCTCTCTCTTAATCCTGCTCACTTCGATTCCTTCGAGTCGTGCTCAATGTTGATTTTGATTTGATATCTAAATTTTTATTTTCATTTCCAATCGATGCATGTCATGTTTTGTTATTTGCTCTACCACCATTGGCGATTTTCTGATATTCTATTTCTATTCTTGACGACGCTTGTCATTCTATTAGAGCTTGGGCCAGCGCAAATCGAATCAAAGCCTGTGCCAACAGTAGACAATTGATTCGTCTAACCTGCACACTTGGGAAATATGTGCACACACACATAAGCACACATATTGGTCACACTATGGTCAACAATGTCAGACTTCAGTCAGAGTGTTGTATGAGTCCGTCTGTCAGTCTGTCCAATATCTCGAAGATGCTATGATGATTGCTACCGAAATTCTGCTGCACTAGTGCACACATGCACGTAAAGCAGGCTAGACCCACTGACGCCTGTATTTCATCACAAACATTGCCGTGCTTGTGTGGTCACTCACAACACATCACATTGTGTGCAATCTTTGCAAACCACAGCTGCTATATTCTCTATTAGAAAGTCTCTCTTTCCATAGTTAATAACAATCTCATAAGTTTATACGGTCCACCGGTGGTTGATGGAATTCAAACCATGTATTCTCGATATATTGTTGCCAGTTGAATACTGTCAGTTAGTCCATAAAGTGCTCATCATTGCTGCACATTCTCTTTCCCTTTCTGTGTATATTTGTATGTGTGTACGATTTTCTGCAATCGCGTGTACAGTCGCGCGTTCTGCACTTAAGAAAAATTAAAGAAAGAATGGTAGAAAATAACGAACAGCACACAATGTTTTGTCGCCCATAATTGTGTATAATTACACGATCTTACAAATGTCAGTTGTCTACTAACACGGGCTCGCATTCTGTTCTCAGGTGAAATAAAAATGAAAAGTGAACTTTCTATTTCGATTTCAATTGTTAAAATTGAATCTGACGTATTTCACAAGACGTAGCGCAAATCGTCGCGTACGCATCGCACGTGACGCCGCGTGCAGCACGTGCTGGCATTCGAAAACGATTGTTAATGCCAACCGTTGACGTGACTAGTGCAGTGCATAAATAAGTGGTATATATCGTTTTGATTCGATTTTCTGACACCTTTCCTTCTTTCTTTATTCTCTCTCATTCGTAGACTGCATTGTCGTCCACTCACCACTAGTGAGTGATTTCTTCAAGGTGAAGCACCGTGATCATCGTGTGAGAGGTCAATGTGTGAAACGATAGAGCAGTCGTTGATATTCCAGACTTGTTGTTATTGAATTAAACACGTACGTGTATTGTACGCAGCAAATAATGACGTATGTAGTAAACAGCGTAGCGTAAAGAATTCAAATGGACAAAGCGAAGAGTTTATTCGAAGAATTTGAAGAATGACGAGAATGTCGCCTTACGCCCACAACTTTGTTGCACACCTTTTGACATAGTATTGACTGGTCATATATGTCTGCGTATTCTGATTTGATTATTTGAGCCAAATGGACAACGTTCATTATGGACAGGCTATATTTATCCAAAAGAATCATACATGCTCACAACTAATTGATGCAATCACGACGCATTTCATGCATGTCATGTCGACAACTCACCACTCACTTAACAATTGACAAAGTGGTCAATAAAAATAAATTGTTCTGAAGGCGATAGAACTCTTATTATGACAAGGGCAAAAATTGGATTAAAAATTGCCGATAAGAGTTGTCGGTCCATTTATCTGATTAACAAATACACAATTTGCAATACTTTGATCAATATTCGCAAAAAGCACAATG
Source organism: Fragariocoptes setiger (assembly GCA_019968535.1). Taxonomy (NCBI): domain Eukaryota; kingdom Metazoa; phylum Arthropoda; class Arachnida; order Trombidiformes; family Phytoptidae; genus Fragariocoptes; species Fragariocoptes setiger. The sequence goes on from JAIFTH010000274.1 coordinate 7,339, forward strand.
AAGGGTTTGCTCATGTTCGTCGGGTTATTTTTACAACAAAGCCAAGCAAAACATGAATGTTCGTGCTCGTGTAGGTCCATGTGCAACCAGGTATTTTCTACCTAGGTATGCACTGCAAGCAGGTGGTTTTGCATTCTGCATCGAGTAAACAACAACTATCACTGTCAGGTGAGTGTGAATGGCGGCCACCCAGGAGTTCGTTTTTGTGTGCTCGAGTGGATTAAGCTTGCCATTCTAAGCCACGATTCAACTGCAAATCATATGTTGTTGTTCGTATGTCAATGCAGAATGCGTAAAACTTTTGACTCGTGATACATGTGGCCAAGTAACACCAGTAGTAGAATGGCAGGCAGTTCAAGACCGAAGAGATTGAGTAAGAACAATATCAGTACGCTAAGTAAGCTCAACGTGAATGCAAATGTAAATGTATAAAGCTGATGGCTAGCTGACAAGTGGCTGACATCACTCAAAACTCAAATATAGGTTTCAACAATATGTCTGTGTGTTGTTATTGAGTGTGTGTGTGAGTGCGTGTGTATGAGTGTGACTGTTGTAATGCTGAGAGCCTGTGTGTGTAAGCGATTAGTTTCAACATCGACACCTTGAAAGAGTACTATGTAATCCTATCAACATCAATAGCTTAGAGCTTAAGCTGCTATTAAGGTAGCTGTTTATTCTTTAGTAGTAGTAGTATTAATGAAAGAAATGCACTCAGATAATGCGCAAGCATGTCTGCAAAAATGACTGAATGAATGGTGTGAGTACATTCAATGTTCAATTTTGTCCCTCCTGAGATATTCTTATTGATGCGCGCACGCGTGCATTGATTACTCTTCACGTCCTCATGACTGTAAGTATGATAATAGACTCCATTGATTCGATGAACGATTTATTCCAGTAAGGTCTGTTACACAGAGATCAATAATCAATGTGAGAGACTCCAGTATGTAGCGCCGACACCGAGCTTCTGTGTCCGAGGATCTGCGAAAATTGTGCCAGAAAAACGGACAAAAATTGTCCGCATAGTTCGAATTAGGTGCTTTAATTAGAAATCATTAAAGCATAAAGAATCGTGTATTAGTGAAACTAAGAAAAAGTTAGGACTCAACACGATTCAGGCAAACAAAATGTCGCCACCTTTAAAAATAAAACTAAACGGATTATTGTGAGCGAGACACTTGAGACCTTTGTTATTTATATTTGACGCTTACGCTGTTGGCACAAACAAATTTTCAAAAGTTTGATTTGTCCACTCCCTCTTATGAATCACCTACACTGCAAAAAAGAAAGTCCAAATATCTTTTGCTTACATTGTATGGTAGATTATTGCTTGAGATGGCAAAGAATAGGCAAACTGATGACGTGACACGACGCTATGTGCGCGGCCACTACGTAAGTGGCGATTAAGTGAAGTGTTTGTGAAAAAGGGAAGAAGGGAATTTCACTGGCAGTGTCGTAACAACAGTAGCAACAACAATAACAATAACAACACCAACAACAACCTATCATATGAGGTGCAGCATTGAGATGCTGGCTGAGAAGCGTATAGACAAAGCAAGCCCTATATTCGTCGTCATATCCTTCGATGCTTGCTCGACGCTTGCGTACAAACCGAATTGAAGAAAGCAAGACTAGATTTCACATACTTTTATCATTCGCTTTGACGCTACTCTCTCGCTTAAGCATCAGTTTTCTTTCTTACGTTTGGTCGCTTGCTTGCTTATTGTCGAGCACGATGATGTCAATACGTACGTCCACTAACGATATTTTCATTATAATTCTAGCACAATGTTGTTGTCATAAGCGTGCGGCCGCCTCCATTGCAAGCAAGCCTGACAATGGTTGCAACAACAACAACAGCAGAGTCTAACCGCTCAAGTGGTTGCTCGTCAAAATGTTCAACCAACTTTTGCTTCTGTTCGCATCCAATATTTTTGGGTTGGGCGCGCAAACAAACTCCGCGCTAAAGAACCAAGCCAGCAACCGCTGACAAGACAACAATAGGGCCACGTAATTCAGCTCTTATCATCTCCTCGTCTTCTCCTTCCTTTTCTTCTTTTTATTATTATTTATGATTCAACTCTCTATGATGACATCACCACCATTGGTCGGTGACCAGTAACCAGAGACAAGAGACTTTCCCTCACTGACTGGCTGCCGAACGGGCTTACTTAAAACAGCCAACTTTTTGCGTTCGTTTGTTAGAGGAAGAACGACAGACGGCCGTGCAGCCAACGTTGGAAAACAATGAGCCTTGAGATGATTTTTTGTCGCCGTCGCCGTCGTCGTCATCGTCGTCTGGGCGTCCTTGAAGCTTGTCTGGTTGTGCTCCCGGCGTTAACTGGGCCGTCAGCTCAAGTGGAGGTCTCAAGTGGCTATCTTATGCTTGTTGGGCCCTTTTTGTGATCGCGCACTCTCTCTTTGCGTGTGCGATTATTTCTTGTCAATCGTGTTTGTTTATCAGAGAACTCAAATATAGTGAATGCCTTGAGCAAATGGTGGTTATCAATAGCAAAGACTCACCTTCAATCGAGCCTTGCCATGAGCTCGTCTGAATATACTGTGCGATCAAAATTGGTCAGCAACAACAACCACTGCAATGGCGCAATCATACGTAGGAGTGCCTTTTCAATAGCATCGTCAAAAGATCGTCGCTTTTTAATTCAAGCTCGAAAATTGATACTCTACCTGTGACACACTTATCAAAACATGTCATCTACCAGCTAGCTGACATAAGCAATTGTCACTTAACAATAGCTATGTTCGATTTGAGGCGATTCTTTTGGCTAATATTTCTCTCTCTCTCTCTCTCTCTCTCTTTTGATAATGTACTGCTCAATAGTGTCTGGTTTGACAAGCAGTCTGCGCATGTAGCATCCAGCACTTTTCCTACTTCGTCGCCCTTTTCCACCAATTGTCTTTTATTGGATCAATGGATCTATGTGTGTTTGATTATGATTAAAAATCGAAATCGATCAACTCTCACTCGTAGTCAAGCTATGCACTCTTAAAAGCTTTCGCGCCATGATGCTTTTAGCATCATAGCACCTTTATGCGCGTGTTTATTTATTTAGTGCACCAACGACGAAATGCACGACGATTGTGCAACGAATTCTTCTTTGTTCCATTAGCAATCTCGAGACTAATGCAATGCAGAAAGCTTGCTCTTGATGATGTTGTCGTTAACACTGCTCGTTTGTTCTAAGAATTGTAAATGCGTACATTTGACAAATCAATTGCATTCGACAATCACGATGCCACACAGCGTCGAATGAATCGACAATTTAGCGCCAATTTTTCGTCGATTGAATTCTCACACGTCAACATCGACGATGGCGACGGTGACGATGACGACGACGACTACAGTGACAACGACGTTTGATGATGCACGTCTCATGGTGGCTGCAAATATCTCTTACAGCCAATTGTAGACAGCAGTGGTCCAATCAGACACGAACCATCGTGTGCGTATGTGACAGACGCATGTCTCGGGCATGTTTGCCTAACGTCTGGCGCTTGCAAATCATCGGTTTGTTGACGTGGTGACAAAAGACACATCACACCATGGCATAGCAACAACTCTAGCATACACACATATACGCTAGCGAGCACGCGCGCATACACGAACGGACGTACCATATAACGTCAGTCGGACAAACACACTCACACGGCCAGGCAAACGGTACGACAGACGACAACATACGCACACGACGATGTTATGCCCACAATCATCGCAATGTGAGCCACGAGACGTTCGGTGTGCCGAATAGTGCCAAGCGGAAGGGGCACAAATCGGGACGTGTACAAGCTGAAAGTGCTGGCGACCTTATATCGATAACGTTTGTGTTTAATCAATGCCGGCCATTGTCCGCTTCATGTGTGACAGTGTCAGTGCCAGTGTCAGCGCTAGACCAGCAAAGACGACCGACCAGTTGGCCAGCCTCAATAGCCTTGAACTGGCCAATCGGTCAACGTATGACGACCGCTTCCACTCGGCAGTCTCACTTCCGGTCAGTTTGTCATTGGCTTTAGCCATTCTGTTGTGCATGTGTCCGATATGTGCGTGTGTGCAGCATGAAGTGCTGTGTGTACCTGGTGCTTCATATATTATGTAGGCTGCAATGCTCGCTGCATGGACAGTGCTAATGACGTAATAAACGTAGCGTGAAATTAACATTTTATTGATTTTCGGCCCTGCGACACGAGACAGCCGAAGACCAGACGACGCCAAATCGAGCCTCGACTCTTCTGTACATTGACGCACAGTCAGTGAATGTGCCAACATGGAAACGAAACAATGTATGTGTGTTTTGATGACTGGTCCACCGAATCCAATGTGTGCCCATGTGGGTGTGCGTGTGTTCGAAACACATGTAATCACTGCATGCATGCATGGCTTGTCTCATTATTCTGTCCTCCAACGATGTTCGTTATGAGTGTTTTTTGTGTGCTTGTGTGTGTCACACGTGTTAAAATCAGACCGCCTATGATTGCCTTCTTAGTTTTTCTTATTCCTCTCTGATGTCATTGTTACTAAGGCAGAACTATGGTTATGTACTGTTGGTTGTAGGACCCACGTATCATCGTTTGTTCTTCGTTTCATTGCATATGCTTGACTTGAACACACACACACACAGACACAGCTGAGATTGTGAGCAATTTATAGGCATTTGCTCACAGGCCATTGTCTGTCACTGACGATAACGTATTGCCATGGCAACTCTCGCAAGAGTAGGTAATGTCTGTATTGTGTGTGTGTGTGACTGTAGATCATTATTATTATAGGCACTCATGTTTCCTATACACTCTTTATACGAATTGATTCCATGGCTCGAGGATTAACTTGCATGTGCATCTCTCACAACGGACAGTCTCTCTCTCTCCCTTCCTCCATGACTTCCCATATTTGTAAGCTAATCTGTGTGTCCAAGTCGATATCTCTAATCCGTCTCATTTGATTCAAGAGAGATGATAATAAATAATAATAGTAATAAGACTCGTTACATGTGAATGGCGTTCGTCCTCATTGAGCGTCTAATTTTATTCTCTTGACGTGGATGTAAGTAGCTGCCATCCAAAGGGCTTAGTGATTGAATCACAAGCTCAAGTGCCTCAACATAACATCAAAAAGCGGTTCAATGAAAAATCTAAGAACTCGTGCAGTGAGTGAACACTGGCAATGTAATCTGTAATATTATGACGACGCACTGGACAGCGGCAGTTGGTTTCAGCGGGCAATTTAAATCAGTGCTTTATGTCAACAACATCGACGAAGGCGACGACGATAGGCGGTAGGTTAGTGTGGTCGTTGCTTAAACAGTTTGTGGTCGCGTGACAAGCAAGCAAAATGTATTGCGGTTAATGCGAAAATAATGATCTGAATCAGGCAATGGCCACCTTTTTTGACCCGCACAATGACGCGTATTTGTTTTCGTTATGCCTTGCTTATGTTTGGCAACGATACAGACATGAAAAGTGAACGATCTGATCGCGTATTGTGTGATTCGAATTTGATTAAACGTGTCAGCGTTCATAGAAACGCGTGCCGAATGTGCACACCCGATGTACTGATGTCACAACAACAGCAAACAAAAAAAACAGTGCATTTCTTCTCTCTTTTAACAAAACACACCAATAAATTCATATCCTCGCCAACCCACTGAAAATATCGCTGCTTTCGTTCGTTTGTCGTGCGCTTGAATGCGTGTGTGTGTGTGTGTCAGATATTATTGGATCGATCGGAAATGCAATCGAGCACAATCATCGAGAACAACTGACATGAGAAAATTTGATTCGATTTGATTCAGATTTAGTTCGGCACGTCGGCTGATTTGATTGATTGATTGATCGCTTTATGAATTGTGTACGCGTCTTTACGTGAGCCATGGGTGCTGTCAGCGTAGCATGCAGTTATCGCTTCAATGGAACGCCAACATGACAATTGAAGCGAACAATAGCACCACCGCAAAGCAACAATGCAACTGCCAAAATTGACGCATGAACGCATTCATAGTGTGAACGAATTCGAAAGGGAAATCATTTGTCAACAGCGCGAAAACTATCAGCGGCCAATAATTAGCATATTGCACAACGAATGGTGAAAGAATCATGAATTTTAGCTCTTAATTTATTGATATAACACACGAGTAAATGTTTTTTTCTTTGTCTACGGCCCAGTAGGACTGGATTACTACTAGCAATCAACAATTATTCACCGTTAATTGTGTGGATCGGCAAAAAACTGAGACTATGTGTGATGGACTGACAATCAATAGGTGGTTTTCAATGATGAATGACCTCGGATCATTGATGGTTGAATTACCAACCTTGTGTTTGGGTGGTGGGCCTCAAAAAGTGCGAAAACGATGCCGCCGAATGATGGGCCGGCGTCACAGTGTGATGTTCGTGACCCGGCGCTTGATATGCTGTTGGCTGGTGATGATTGTGGTTGTGGCCAGCAAAAGCTGAATTGGCCGCGGCCGCTGCTGCATATTGGCCGGCATGCATTGTGGCGGCAGTTGGGCCAGCATTATTGGCGCCTGAATCATTAGCTTGATTCAAAGCGTGATGATGATGATGATGTGCCCAATGAGGATGATGATGGTGAGCTGAGAATGTCTGATGCTGTTGGTAGGCGGCTGCCATTGCAGCTGCTACGGTGGCATTCGAGTCACTAAGAAAGAAAAAATAGGCGTCAATTTCGAAGAGAAAAACAACAAAACATATTTATTAACAAATCTGGTAAGCATGTTCCATTGTCAAGACATGAGAGCTAGATATTTAGGCCAACAAATTATGATGAGCAATGACTTACCTTTTTTGTCTGGCCACCGCATCGAATGATGATGGGATCGATTTGGAATCAATTGTTTCATTGGCAAACAATTCGCGGCCCATTTCATTTGCATTACTATTGTCATTGGCACCGAATGTCGTTGAATGAGCATCGCGCTCACAACCTATAGCTTGTGATGTATCGGCAGCTATTGTGTCAGTCGCACTGGCCGGTGTAGATGCCACTCGATGTTGCTCAACACTAGAGCGTTTAGGCGGAGCTTGCTGTTGTTGTTGAGACACTGGACTGACGTTCAATTCGACAGGTGAGCGCAGATGCTGTGCTTGTTGCTGTTGTTGTTGTTGCTGCTGCTGCTGATCTGTTGGGTAGCTCGTAAGCAATACAAACGGGTCGTTCAGATTTGCGGCATTAGCTGTTGTTGTGGTGGTGGCTATTGCTGTCGTATTTTGTTGGCTTGTTGTGTTGGAACTGCTCTGAAAATGATGATAATGACTGGCCGCAGTCAAATGATGCGAATGTGCGTGATGATGCCCAAAATGATGATGATGCGCTGCTTGTTGATTCTGTGCATGATGTGTGTGCTCGAATGCGGGGCCCAATGCGTGCGTCATAGCTAAACGCAAATGAGGCGCCGTTGTGGTTTGTAAATGGTGATTATGATGATGATGATGGTGAGCCGCATGATGTGAATGGTGATGATGATGACCAAAATGGTGATGATGTTGCTGCTGAGCTGTCACTGCGGCCACTGCAGCTGATGCGCCCAATGTACTTGTGAGCGCGGCCGCCGTATGGTTCTGGTGATGATGAAAAGGATTATGTGATGGATGGTGCACATGTGGATGTGGATGATGATGAGAATGAGAATGAGAATGATATGCGCCAGATGGTGCCATTGATGGCTGTAAGTATTGTTCGCCGCTGGCCGATGTGAGCTGCTGAGCGTCGCAGCCATTGATTGCGGCATTAGCGCTGACTGTAGCGGTGCTTGGTGCCACGCTCATGTATGTAGTCGCTCGCTCACACAAGGCAACATTCGTTGCATTGCTCGATGAGTGCTGCTCGTTGTTGCTTGTTGCACCCAACACTTGTTGTGCCATCGACAATGAATGTGACGATGATGATGATGTGTGATGCTGATGATGTACACCTGTGCCGTGATGATCGACGGTGCCAACTACAATGGCTCTGGGTGATGCCGATGACGAGTTACCGTCGCCGGCGCCATCGTCGGGCGCCGCTGAACTGTCGTCTTCACCATCGCCAATGCTGGCCGACGACGATTCACTGCGCATTGTTTTGCTATCTTTTGATTGACGCTTGCACTTGTAGCGATGATTTTGGAACCAAATCTTGACCTATAAATTTCATCATGTCATGTCGTGAACGGCACATGATGAATTATGAATTACAAAAAGAAAAATAAGATCCACGACGTCAACATGATTTTCTTTCTTTCTCTCTAAATACAATACAATGATTCATAAAAAGAAGATGATTGAAGTAATTTGCGAAAAAAGAGCGCCGGAAGCGACTGGTGCCGATGCAATATGAAATTGTTCATTGAGAAATTTTTCAATCTGAATAAATTCTTTAGATGAACAAGTTGTCTGTATGTCTGCTTATGTTTGCTAAATTCAACAGTTTAACATTGTCTGAGTTTGATTCGGAATTCCATTCAAGAAATCGAATGAATTGTTACGAATGAAACGATTGCACAATTATCAAATTGAGAGACACAATTGTACATTTAGGCGCGCTGTTAGCAGCGCGGCAGGTGGGCAACCATAGTCTAGGAATTTCATTCAGATAATTGATTGCCGTCGTCGTCATCGCCGTCGTGTTAGCTGTCAAGCACTCAACGTAGTTGAACGTACGCTTAGACGCATAACCGACCAGGGAGAAAAGCTATAAACACCACAGCTTATGAGCTCATGGGAACAATTGTGTGCAGCTGTGAACAGCGCGGCAACCGACCTGAGCAATAGAACTGAATAAATTTGACGCGCAAAAAAATAAACTGAATGAGGGAAAACTAAATTGCGTAACAATCGCTCTTACCTGTGTCGGAGTAAGCGCAATATGTTGCGCCAATGACTCGCGTTCGGGGGCCGTCAAATATCGACGTTGTTTGAAACGATTCTCGAGTTCTTTCACCTGGGCCGCCGTGAACAGCACTCGTCTTTTGCGACGTTGCTGAATTGCGGCAACAGCCGCGGCGGCGGCTGCAGCCGACGCATAATTGGAGCTGTGGTTGTGATCCATCAATACGTTGACAATGTCTGCATGAGTCAGTGTGCTCGAGTTGATACTATGGTTATTGTCAACAATTGTGCTGCTGCTGCTGCTGTTGTTGGTGTTGGCAAATAAAATGTGCTCGCTGTCGTTTATGGTTGCACTTTTGGTCAAATTAATATTGTTGTTGTTCAATTGATGATGACTATGGTGATGCTGTTGCTGTTGCTGTTGTTGTTGTTGCTGCTGCTGAGACGATGTTGCGGCACGTTGCTGATGGTGTTGTGATGATGCGACATTGAATACATTAGCATTATGAGCATTATAATTAGGATGATGAGGATGATAGGCTGCCCACGAGTTGTGATATGGGTCCGGTGATGTCGTGGTCGCTGTTTGTGATTTTGGCGGCTTACCGGGCGTTACATACGAGCTAAATCCAGCAAGACTTGATTGCATTGTGTGCATTTGAACACTTGTTCTTCATTTACTCCTTCAGTGCAGCCGTAGTCTCTGTTCGATGCTATACTATTGACTATCAACTATTCACTGTGCTCAAACTGCTCACCTCTGCTGCAAACTGCTATGATATGCTGCTCCTCGCTATGCCGTGGTGCTATCAATTGTGTACGACAAACACTTGTGTGTTTGCGTGCGCAATGAACACTTGTGTAGTTGTGTTGGCAAATTCTTCTTTCTTATTATTACTATTCTTAACAAAATTCTACAAAATTTGATGCGCTTTCGTTCTAACCGAGCACACGAGAATTTCTTAAGAAACTAAACACTTTCAAGTGAATACTATCAAGTGACAACTTTCTTCTCTCAAGTGCTTGATTGAACAAGTCCTTCTTCTCGGTCTCTTTATCGGTCGACGTGTGCGTCGTATGTTGTGTGTGTGTGTGTGTCATGTGTCGTATGTGCGCCAACTATTTGCACGCACGACATCTCAAGACATAACCATATACTCTCATAACTTTGAGCTTCTCTTTCTCACTCAACTTGTGTGCTATGTTCGCAAGTTCGTGTGCCCGCGCATGCGTAATACTTCATGATTTTGTTGCGCGCGCATTTCTTGCCACCACAGCCAATACTATATGATGTGCAAGTCATACAAAACACAGGGAGATCAATAGTTCATTGCTTATTTTCAAAACACACCAACATAATGAGATGATAATGAGGAGTCTGAATACAATGTAACGCGCAAAAAGAGAAGCAGGAACAACCTCCTGTAAGGAGTAAGTTGTAGAGATAAATGAATCATAATAGAATTGAGTTGCTGGACAAACGTTTTATTCAAAATATCCATTGGACTCAAATCGTCAGATCTAAGATCATATGAAAATCAAACAAGAGAAAGCCAATATTCTTACGAATGCCAATTTAAAGAGAATTTAAATTTATTAATATCTTTACTGTCCAGATATTCGGTGGAAAATTACTCAGGGACGGAAACAGTTTAACACGATCATGGGCCAGACGGAAACAATATTAATGGTATTTGACTGTGCCCACAAGGTTGAAACCACAGGAGTAAAAAGAAGGACCGTTACATCTTAAGACCACAAGCACAACTTAGTTGCTACAATCACTTTTTGTTTGTGTCGCTATAAAAATTGCTAAAATCAGTCTTGAGCTTGATCGTTGGCGCTGCCGATGATTTTCCGGTGTGATTATTAGCTAGATTGTTGGTCTGCTTGCGATGATTTAACTGTAAGCTGTCTGTGCCACAGGACGACAGCGGTGGTCGGCGCCGTTTCAAACACGATTCTAAACGCTGACGCAACTCAGAATTGGACCCAACGACTGTTTTAAATTCAGATGGGTGCTTTGCACCCAATTGAGTGATCAGTTTCACAACTGATTGCTCGAGATCGCGTAAAACTTTGCTACATTTCGCTGTGACTGTGGTTTGATTTTCATCACCGACCATGTCAAGGAGCAATTTGACGTACAACGCAACAACATTAGCTCGCTTGTCAGGTTGAGCCAAGTCAACTAATCGGCCCATGCAGTCAATGACTGCATTTATGCACAAATATTGAGCATTGACAATGTTATCGTTCGATTGTGAATCGTTACGCAAAGAATCCAACATCTGAGTGGCACAACGTAACTTGAACGGTACGAGTCGTCGAATGAAACGTCCTGCAATCTGATTGGAACATTTTGCGTAAATTTGCTCATCAAGTGTCTTGAGAGTGTGCAATCGTATCGATAGTTCTTCAAAATTAGTCTCAATCGCGTTGTCTGGTGAACATGAAGACGTCGCCATAACTTTTTCAAACAAATCTACACAAGATTCAATAACTGACTGAGCGTCTGTTTGATCGACATCTATCGATTTTGGCGATTCATTCGCGTGACAGGCAATAACGCATGAGGCCAACGCCGAGACGGCTAATCCAATGCTCATATGATGCTTAGATTTGAGAGCATCATGCACTAAGGTTACTGCTAATGTATTTATAATATCAATTGAGCTCTTGTCGCACTCTAAAGAATTTTTGATTATACGTTCAAGAGTTTTGGCGATTACTTGGGAGCGAACTTTCAGGTCCATGTCGTTGTTGTTGTTGCTGCTGGTGATCGTGTTCTGTTTGTGCATAACTGCATCTTTCACCAATTGCAAGGAACATGCCATGATAGCAGAGTTTTTCGGATGCAACAGAGGCATATAACTGATCAGTTCAAGTGATGGTGTATCGATATGCTCTGCGAGCGGTGATCCGTTGTTCAACTGTTTCTGATCGATGATAGGTGCATGAATCGGCGCGTCTTTTGCATTGTTCCCGTTGTTATTCGAACATACTGAGACGGAGTATGCGGCAATCTCAAGACAAACAAAGCACAACTCCTCACATGGCTCAGCAAACGCTTGGTTGTTGTTGTCATTCTCTTCACTTGGTAGTGATGTTTTCAATCTATTGAAATGTGTTTGAACAATCGTAAGTGCTAGCCTAACAATATGTTTATGACACTTGATGGAGTATCTCGTGACCAAAACTCTATGTAGAGCGCGAACAAACTCAACACAGAGTTTACCATCATCTAGCAAAATTTCAGAACCGCATGGATGAGTCACTATGGCTGACAATGATGTTAAACATGAGACCACATAACTGTGTGAACATTCGAATCGAAGATCGCATAATGTGGCCCACAATGTTGAGCCGATCAACATAATAAAATATTGTTTCTTTGAATCCAAGGCCCGTTTTTCGTGATCATAATTTTGTTGGTCAACGTTGTTGTCACAATCTAATTGTTTCATGATCGAATCAGTATATTTAAAATTGTTGGACAACAACCACAGAGCATTGGCACGTAATATATCTGGCCAAACTTGCCTGAACTGTTGGCGACATGCGTCAAGTGTGCCAATCGTGTAAAAGCACGGCTCGTGCATAGGCAGTTGTGGTGCATACTTGCTGGGCAACGATAACAATGAATAGTCACGCACGGCTAGCATCCAATATTTACTAAGTGTAGGCAAAACAGGTTTCACTAAGCTAGCAAGTCCCTCTCCATCATTGATGTTTGAGGTGGTGTTTGATGAGTTGTCTTCGTTGAGGTATATGTGAGATGGTTGTTGCTCAAACTGACCACCGATTGCTTTGGCATAAACTTGAGTCCAAGCCCTCAATATAGCAAGACGCTCATTGTTTTGAGCACTTTCGCTGTGTTGTTGCTTACTTGAACTGTTGACGATGTTCGATGATGTTTCATTATGATTGATAGCATCATTGTTATTATTATGTTTATTGCCATGCTCTAATTTCGATATCGATGAAACCATGAGGGCATGAATTCTTTGTAGATCATTTATATCACGCGCAACACCACTACATATCCAACTGCTACAAACTTGACTAGCCACTGCAGTGATATGCGGTGCAGTGGGAGCGATTTCGTCCGTACTGAATGCAGTACGCAAGGCCGAACTTACTTGCGCTTGATATTGCTCGAGTATGGAATGTCCAGGAAACTCAAGCTCTTCAATGCAAGCAAACAGATCTATAACTAACTTGAGAGCTTTGAGACCAGCAAGACGAAGCTCATCAATGCTTGAGGTGGCTGCTACAAACGACATGCGTATCAAATCAGGAAGATGTGACATTAGATATTTGGTCCGTTGAATGCCACTACTTGAAGCAGAGCCAAAGTGCACAGAGAATGATTGTGCTGATGCTAATCTCGAATCAAAATGTCTAGCCACATCACTAGAGGCGCACAATTCTATGAGACGGTGTAAAATCTGCACAGCCAACACTCGTGTTGACCATCGTGACGACCGATGAGCTACGACAGAATCTAAAGTCGATTGTACATTCAATTGTTCTCCATCGTAATCGGCAGCGTCATCGTTAGTGTCCGCATCATCGCTGCTGATTCTTTGATCAAATGATGTATCACTGTTACTCTGTCTTATGTTGGACTCATTTGAACCAAACATCACTTGATCACTCACACGGGAGTGTGATATATTCTTTGACGTGTCAGTGGCAATATCTTCATCCGCTGCAGATGTTATAATAGTCTTACACAATGAGATCCATGACTCAAGCTGGGATATTCCTGTAATTTCAACAGCGGATATAATGGTTTGACGCAATAATTCGTCCGTCTCTGGATCACTTTCTTCATCTAGCATATGGAACAAAGAACCGACCAATCCGGCTGTGATTATTGAGCGACCAATAAAAGAAGCTGTTGGCTCGATGCTTGATTTCAGTTGCTTGTAAGCTAACCTCCATAATCGATCAAGCTCAAGTATATCAGCTTCGCGCTGAGTAAGTTGTCTAATGAATGACACGGATGTGCGTCTTAGCTGACATTCGTTACTGGCTAAAGCTGGCATGAGTCGAGGCACTAGTTCGTTGAGGGGCACATAGTCGGGTGAAAACATATGCAATTGCTGTTGGCATGCGAGCGATTCCGATTTGATGATGTCTAACTCATGATTGCCTAATACTTCAATGGCCAGCACAAGTTTATCGCAGATTTTTGGTGCATCGGACAAGTCTGGTCCAACAGTTGTTATGAGTGAGCTCAAGCATCGCGCTAGAGAACGATGGACGGTCCAATCTAAGCTATCGACACACAATAGTGTCTCAAGCATCTGGCTTAATATGGAGTCGACATGTGGTCGTATCATAGGTTTAATCCATGATGTTCGGAGTAGTTCTTCAGTTTCTCGCAATTGTTCGAGCCCAAAACGGAGTGCAGGCGCTTGATTTTGTTTGCTTGAACCAGACCCGGAACCGAAAAGACCTTTGATGAATGGTGGAATCATAACGTGCTCGTAATGACTTGGTGGTCGTGAATGTGTTCACTGGTGGTTCAAATTTGCACTTGATCATCTAGATGATCGTACATGACGCTGTCAGTAATGTTGACAAAGCGTCCCAGGAATGTCCGAAAAGCTAATGATTAGTTGGATGAATTATCGGTCAACTACTTTTGCTAATGATATGAATGCATTGGTGAGTTTTAAATGTTTCCAACACAATTGATCATGATGGAACAGGTGCAATAGGAGATCTATGAAATTGTCAGCTGACGTGTGCTAACGAGGGAAGTCATACTTAAACTGCTTTCGCAGTTTACGTACGAACGAGTCTAGGATCAGATGTTTTGCAACACTGTGTAAGAGAATGAAGATTCTGTGTTCGAAATAACAATTGGTTTAAGCGTGTCTTTGAATCTTGCGCCGAAGCAAAGTCCCAGGCTGGCCCATTAGCTGAGAGAGTGCACCGTGTGCTAATGGTGTGCCTGGTGATTCTACGTTGTAGAATGTTCTCTATCCCGGGTTAGTTCATCATTAATTTCACTTAGTTAACATAAAGAACATCTGGTCGATTCGTAACTTCATAAATTTAATTGACCATCAAAGTTATCTTCGAACTTAGGATGGGGGCTGGATCCAGCAGTCAAAGTGAAAGGCCATCGGAGCCGGTCAGAATGTCTGTTGATGAATCGGGCAATGTGACCTTCTCACCGTTGCCGGCCAAATTCAACTCTGCTTCAAATGCAACATCTCACTCCACTTCTGAAACTTCATCAGATTCTATCAAGAAGGCCGAAGTGGTGCCACCTATCCATAAGGCACAAGATATCACCACACCGGTAGAGACAGTGTACTCAGAGAAAGATGTGCCGGTATCCGAGTTACCTTCAACGGATTACCCGAGCACACCCGCTGCGGCTAAACTCAACATGAGAGGGGACGAGGTGCATTCTAAGAAAACTGAGGCTGATGAGTCAACATTGAGTCCAGCCAGGAAGCGACTAACACTCGAATCTACGAATGATGTTTTCAAGCCTTTAGAGGAACAGCTATTGAAATGTTACGCCGATAACAAGTCTCAACCTTTGCGATGTTCTGAACAAGTTCGTGAATATCGTGATTTCGTCACGAAGCACCGCAAGAATCTGATGTCATCGGTTGCTTTCATAACTATCGTATTTACCATAATGCTATTGCATGTTGGAAGTGTTCAATCTTTTGGATCAATGTCAGTTGATCTTGGCAGCGAGTGGATGAAGGTAGGCCTCGTGGCTCCAAGTGTCCAGATGGACATTGTTCTCAACCCACAAAGTCAGCGTAAAACATCAATGGCCGTAAGCTTTAACAATGGCGAGCGATTCGTAGGCGATGCGGCCGCAGATATAGCAAGTAAATATCCCGAGAAAACGTTCACCCACTTTCTCGACCTCATCGCAAAACCAATCGACCATGAATCTGTGCGTATCTATCAGCAACGATTTCCGTACATCAAGATCACGAGTCATCCAAACTCAACGAATGCAATCCTTCTACACCATCCGGAAGGTATGAGTTTTACTCCCCTAGAACTAACCGCAATCATGTTGCAGCATGCTCATGAACAAGTCTTAGAACGTCTCAATAATTTAGAACCCGTAAATGATGTCGTATTAACAGTTCCCGCATACTTTAACATATCTGAGAGGCATCTAATACAAAAAGCTGCCCAGCTTATCGGACTTAATGTCCTTCAATTGATAAACTCTAACTCGGCCTTTGCCTTATCCTATGGTATATTCAGGCACAAAGAGTACGAAACAAACAAAACTACCATCATGTTTTACGATCAAGGAGCCTCCTCCAGCTCTGCTACAATAGCTCAATACTTTCTGACTGATTTGCTAACACAGGAGGGCGAAAAGAAAAACGAAACAATACCAACTGTGGCTATCACAGCCGTTGCTTACGATCGATATCTAGGCGGTTTTGAAATGCAATTAAGACTCAGAAACTTTTTGGCAGAAGCTTTTTCCAAACAATCCGGTATCAAGTTAGAGAAAATCTTATCAAGAGGAAAATCATCGGCGAAACTGCTCAAAGAAGCCGGTCGCGTTAAAAAAGTTCTTAGTGCAAACACGGACTACGTTGTTAGGATCGAGAATGTTATGGACGACAAAGATTTAAGAGTAGCAATGTCACGTCAGAAATACGAAGATCTATGTAATGATTTATTAACTACAAGAACTACAAAGGTTATCGATGATTTATTTGAGTCAACAAATATTACTATCCAGGATATTGAAAAAGTGATTATAGCTGGAGGTAACACTCGCACACCTAAAATTCAGAAAGTTATTCAAGATCATCTCAAGTTGGACCAGCTTGGAAAGCAAATCAACGCCGATGAAGGTGCCGCATTAGCCGCTCTCTATCAAGCTGCTAGTTTGGGAAGAGGGTTTCGTGTGAAAAAGTTCCTTTTCCAGGACATTGGTGATGCGACTCAAGATTTAACTGGTTCAGAAGTTAACTCGACGACTACAGAAGAAAATGACTCGCTAGACAACAACACTTACGAATTGCAAAACGTTACTATATTTTCCGACGAAGATCTTGAGCAGATGCGGCTTAAACTTGTTGATCTCAAGCAACAAGACCTCTTACGTCTGCAACGTCTATCCTTGAAAAACTCATTGGAGTCGTTGCTCGGAGATATCAAAAGTCGATTAGACTATGATGAAACGTTGAAGCAAAGATCCGATGACATCAAAAAGGTCGTCAGTGAAACATCCGCATGGCTGGATGAGGGATCTCACGAGATTGAAAATGTAACTTTGTTGATGGATAAGCTCACCATTCTGAGATTGACAATCCTCCCAATTCCAGAGCCAGAACCCGAACCTGTCATCTTGCCTTCCAACTCCAGTGATTCGTCAAGCAATGATACCATACTAGAGACGCTCGTAACTTCTATCATTTCTAATGAAACGACTACACCTGTTCAAGTCTCCACAGGCACGAATCAATCGACCGAAGCAACGGCTGATCCTTCCAAGTCAGAGTCAAACACTGGCTCGGTCCACACAGAGTTGTAGAAATGTAGAATTTTATGTAATGCGAAATATAACTCACTTATTATTAGAGAATGGTTGTGTTCAAGGCACTCTTTATAGGGTTTGTATGTAAATCTTCACATAGTCGATTAATATTTTGATCCGTAAGAGCGCGTCGAATTATGATAGAAATATTCACAAATTTTAGATGAAAAGAATATCGATGGTTAGTTAGAACGGCTCGTCAAGCGCGACAAAGAGTTGCGTCAATTTGTTTCAAAGACGGCAGAAGCATCATGAGCTTTTTCCGATACATTGGGTCTTCTTGGAGTGGATTGCGCTCAAGATATAGCGTTCCAAGTTTTAGCACCTTAAGTTGCTCAATGTCAGCCCAATTAGAGATTTTATTATCATTGAGCCAGAGATCCTCGAGTTCTGTCAAGTGGGAAATATTTTCAATCTTCTCGATCTTGTTTTCGGCAAGATCCAACGTTTCAAGTAGCTTATTATTCTCCAGATTTTCTATCTTCGTTACGCCATTATGGCTCATGTAAAGGTCTCTCAAGTTGACATTGTTTGAAAGATTTTCAATCTTGATGAGCCGGTTGCTCTGGATGCTGAGAAGTTCTAATTTTTCCAAGCATGATATATTTTCCAGTTTGGATATCTTATTCTTTCCTAGGAATAATTTTTTCAAAAGAACCAATTTGTCGAGGTTCTCAATTTTGCGAATACGATTGGCACCCAGTTCGAGCATCTCTAAGTTGACAAGTGTACCCAGACCTTCTATTTTTTCGATCCGATTGTTAACGAAGAAGAGGTTCCTCAAATTAATCAACTTTTCAAGGTTTTCAATTTTCTGGATGCGATTGAAAGAAAGATCGAGTGTTTCAAGATTGCACAATTCGTCCAAATTCTCAATCACAGTAATTTGATTATCATACAACTCCAATTCTCTCAAGTTCTTCAGAGAATGTAAATTCTGAATCTTGTTGATAAGATTGTTTCTAAAGCAAATAATCTCCACTTGCTTGAGATGGCTAAGGTCGCCGATTTCCTTGATGCGAAAATGATTTAGGTTGACATCTAATTCATTGGCATCAATTGTGGTGAAATCAAACTCTTCTTTGTTTTCGTCTTCCGGACTTGGACTTTTGTCATCGCCTTTGTGATCGATCGACGATGAGACGGCACAAGACACTTCTCCGACGATAACACTCTTCGCTGGCTTTGGAGGACTGGCCATTTTACACTCGCGCTGATATGATTGTGTTATCTTCAATAACAAGGCTAGAGTAATGACAAAAATTGTTTGATGGTAATGATTGTGATATTTTTCACTAGCTGTTTAATCTTACGCTAGATTTCTAGTATCGTACGTCCTAATGTTGATAATAAATCCAGAACCAAATCGAATGCGTGCGAAACATGGAATGTTCCAAACTGCAAAAGCAGATTTGCGTTGCTTTTGAGCACACAGCTGGACGACTTGCACACAATGCTGAGTCGTACCATTTACTTGATTCTTAATTCAGATTGCGATACACGTGTTAAAGAAACGTGAAAAATCATGCGTTAGATTGATGATTATATCACTTGACACTGTTATCATTCACATTAATATCAGGTAATCAATTTCACAATTATAGGCCAATAATTGATCAGTCGCTCCAGTATCACGAAAACCATGAAGCTCCTCACTCACAACATGTTAACTTCACGATGCCTCAAGGGTGTGATGAAAGGCTATCCACTTAATCTTGTGGTGGAGCGTGTGGACAACGTTAAAACTGACTTTAATCCGGAATTTTTGAAAAAGATGATGCCCAAAATTGATTATCTTGCCTTAAGGGATGCTGCCAAAGTGTGTGGACTCGAGCTACCAGAAAACTACGGCCCCGACGACATGGAGATTTTGCATAAAGCACTGTTTGAGACTGAAGTCATCACAGGGCAATTAATATGTCCTGAGAGTGGACGAAAATTTCCAATAACTGACGGAATACCAAACATGTTGTGCAATGAGAACGAAGTGTAGCACACGAAAACGAAGTGTACATAGACATTCAATTGGTTCGTATAGTCAGCATGTGTTGAGATCCCAAGTCAAGCCTGACCCTCAACCCTCCCCCACAATATAATACAACAATGATCAAACGAGGAGCACTCCATTAATTAAATTTATAAAATATAGTGTTTCTTGTATGGGAAAAACAGAAGAAAGCTTCTGTAATATTACACTAATTTACATTTCGCAAAATAATTGAATGAATGAGTCACTTAGCTCTGGCCGTTGTTTGTAGCTGCAAAAGATTCTTCATGATATCGTTGTTGAACGTTTCAGCTTTGCCCACAGCCGTCGTGATAGCCCTTGGCACGGCACTGGCACTCTTAGCCTCATCCGCGGCATTTGCATTATCTTGGCCACCACTAATGAGGACCATTTCCTCGATTTTGGCCAACGGAGCCGCTAATTCGGCCGCGATCTTTGGCAATGCTTCCAGTGCTTGTGACAGTATGGCAGCTTCTTGGAATTCCTTGTAAGACTCAGCGACAAGTTTCATGCTTTCAGCCTCAGCATTGCCAGTGATTTTCATTGCATCAGCTTCGGCCTCGCCAATGATCTGAGCGGCATGTGCTTCTGCCTCGCCTTTGAGTTTCTCCTCGAATTGAATGGATTCGGATTCTTTCGACAAGACATAGGCATCAGCATCGGCTGGCAGCTCTATTTCTATGGCGAGCATCTTTTTCTGGCGCTCCACTTCAAGTTCATCAATTTTCAGCTGACCCTCGATTTCGGCTAGCTCTGTGTTGAGCTCTTCTCGTCTAATATCCTTCTGTGTTTTGGCCACTTGCAAGTCGTACGCCATCGTGGCTTCGGCTTTCTTGGTGCTGACCTCATTGTCGTACGTGGCCGATTTCATGGCAGCTTCGTGCTCGGCTTGAGCCACTTCTTTGTCCTTCTCATAACTAGCTTTGGCAATATTCTTATTGTTTTCTCCTTCTTGTTGGGCGGCTTCACTTTCAGCTCGAGCCACTTTGGTAGCAGCCTCGCTTTTGACTTTTGCTGTACTTTTTTGACTCAATGAGCTCAAATATTCCACTTTGTCACTGATTTCGCCTATTGTTAAGCTCAGAATGTCAATGCCCATGTAATTCAATTCGCCTGTGGCTGCTTCTCGCACCAAAGATGCAAATACCTGACGTTTGGTATAAATGTCATCTACAGTTTGTGTGCCAATTACTGCTCTCATGTGTCCCTGGACTGTTGTCAAAACAACCGATTTGATTTCTTGAATAGTTTTGCCCAGGAACTGTTCTGCAGCCCGCGGAAGGCTGTCACTTTGGGACATGATTTTGCAATGCACCACTCCAGTAACTGATATTGGTACACCGTGTACTGTCTCGACGTCTTTGCATTCTGGTTTGATTGTCATGATTTGTAATGACATTCGCTGGATATTTGTCACCATCCAGCAGCTCCAGCACCAGCCACCGACGATGATTCGTTTGGACGACGCTCGAAAGCATCCGCCCGACACTATAAGGGCCTCATTTGGTCCCACAGTGTTGATGTTGCCCATCTTGTTGAGACTAGAGTGGATATAAAATCATTTGACTGTAGTTTTGGATGTTGTTTAGTAGAGAAAATGATTGTTTACAAAAAAATGGACGTCCGAGCTGTGGAAGATGATTGCATAATATGGTTTGAGCGTCGTTCTACATCCAGCATTCATCTCGTATGGACAGCGGAGCGCGTGCTAACACGTACTCACACTTACGCCAGAAGAGGCCCATTCAAAACGCGGGAACTTCGAAGTGGATCGAAACTATTCTTGAGATTGTGCAGTCAATCTTACAGGATATGAATTTAGATTATAGATTATAATTAGAGTGAGTATAGAATACGAATAATATTGTATGCAATCACGTGTTGTGGTGTTTTATTATTTATCGTCAGGATTAAACATCGATATAACGACGGACAGATATTATTTCGTCATCTCATGCTTATTGAGTTGCAACATTCATAGAGCTTGGTCCATTTGGGCGGCACCTTGAGCTGCATTCTGACCCATTTGGGCGGCACCTTGAGCTGCATTCTGACCCATTCGGGCGGCACCTTGTGCAGCATTCTGACCCATGCTAGCGGAAGACGATAGTTGGCGTTGCATTCCTTGTCCGAATTGTCTAGCTTGGTTCATGAGTCCATCAACGGGTCTACCTTGAGTGTTTTGGCCTCCAGGTAAAACGTTTTGCAACAGACCGCTCCTTCCGCTCAAATTGTTGGCCAAATCACTGAGAACGGGTAAACCTTGCAACATTGGGTTGTTTTGTCCTTGTTGGTTGCTCGAGTTCGGTGAAACACGGTTGGCCAATGATGAGAGACCACCGCTAACGCCAGACATGGCGTTCAAAGGCAATCGGCTCGCTTGGCTCAACATCGATTGCAATTGACCGTTGGGCGACAGTAGACGCGCTCCACCGTTCAAAGTATTAGCCAATAGGCCACGAGCTGTTGGGACGAAGTTCACATATTACGACGATAAGTAATTTCAGGTGTAAGTTCAACAGGTTTATAAACAATCCGAACTAGACCTAAATTTGCTGATTGGCGAGATAATCAATACTTACGCATATCAAGAAGACCACCGTTGTTGTTGCCGCCGCCGTTAAGAGGCAAGTTTGACAACAAGCCGTTTTGTTGTCCCTGCTGTTGTCGGCCGTTGACGGGCATCAAATTGCCGAAAAGTGGCAATTGGCTAGCCTGCTGGCTTAGACTTCCCAACAAATCGCCACTCCCTTGTTGTCCATTGTCAATTTGCGCGCTGACGAGGCCCACGAGAGCGGCCAAGATGAAAATTTGTGTCTTCATTGTGATTTTTCTGTTTGTTTTACTACTTGGTAAAATAATTTCGTTGATTTCGGAGAATTTGTACTGATTCGTAGCGATTTATGAGCGAATTGAAATTGATCTTGTGTGCGAGTGTCGAATTGTGCCAGTAATTGTTCTCAAATGATCTTGATTCTTGTTCAGTCTATTTATAGCCTTTACGACAGTATCCGCGACACTGGTAGAATTCTCGCTTGCATCGATGATACATCCATGAGCTAACGTAACCATAAATTGAATATTGAGTTGTTTACCTCGATCGTCGCATTGATGAAAACCCATATATCACGAGTAAATCCTGTGACGAACCGCCTATTAATGATCACTCCAATCGAATCGATTGTATGTGATTAGTTGCGTATAAACAAAACGGCAGTCTACTATATTTGAGTGTTTTTTCTTTTATTACACTGTGACGCACTTCGTGTGTTTGTGTCGACACCAAAGGAATCCATTTACTTATGAATATTGATGCCAACTCGACACATCTTGGCGCGCTGCTTCTGATTACGAGTGATCACTGATCACATTAATTATCACGCATACTCTGATCAATCGAAGCATACTCAATGTATTTCAATGAGTGAGCCAGAACTAAGGCGACATGTGATCATTGATCAGTAGAATTGACGTTAACCAGATTCGACAAATATCAAGTGCACCTGTGCTCTACCGGGTCGTTTGTAAGCGATTCGAATTGTCTCTTACACTTTTATCACAAAGTAATATCAATAAGAATTTTCGGGACACAAAATTAGTTGATACTCTACTAGACTTCATTTGTCTAGAGCTTATTTTATTTTTCTTTTAAATGCTAATAATCACTGCCTTCTGGTCTCTATCGACCAAAAACGCTGTTGCCACGGAATAGTTGGCCGATGCCGGAAGCGGCATTGACACCGTTGTTGAACCCAGATCTGAGCGCTTCGAGGCCTTCATCGAGAGTGCGTTGGCCAACTTCCATAACTTCTTTCTGGGCACTCATTGCGGAAGATGAGACACTGTCCAACATGCCACTGAGATTTGAGACAGAACCTCTTACTGCGCTGGTTAGATCATTCATCGTAAGCCCATTTTCTATGCTATCAGCAATTCCATTCAATATAACGTCAGCATTGCTCATCAGTGGTTCAGGTAGCTGGTCGTTAGCGTTCAATTGTTTCACTAGCTCTCGGAGAGCCGATACCGTTATAGTACGCGCTACACATAATTGGCGTATGTTTGTTATATAATGAATCGATTAGATATCTCATCCGTTTTTTCACGTCATCTTCTCTACATTAGTTAGGGCGTTACTTACATTCTTCGGCCACAGAAGTGACGCCCGAAGTGTCCGCTGATATTTTGACGTCAATTCCAACTTGAGCACCCACGTAGCCTACCAAGGCCAAGATGATTAAAGCCTGTACTTTCATGATGAAGTCTTTATAGAGTTCTTGATTATATGTGTATTTTGACTTGAGATTAGTCTTATATATCAAATGATATGTATTCTATGGATCTATTCACGACGAAGTTGTGTACTTTGAGCGAGCACTAATGGTCTATTCGCCATCGATTTGTTTATGGGAATTATATAGTCTTTCCAGGAGACCATTATATGAGCGCTACATCATCGCTTGATAGAAACAGAGTTCACGAGATCAGCCACATTAACTGATACAAATTGATAGATTTGATCTCATTGAGTCACTGACTGATTATCAAAACAATTTAACGATGACGACCAACCGAAACCAATTGACGTCAATGATGTCTGAATTTAAGACACCTAGAGATTAGCGTTGATGCAATATCAAAATGCGTTACTGCTCGAAGAGTGCCTCATTTTGCTACAGGCACATCTTGAGCTCAATAATCATCAACATAATCCTCGAAATGATACTCAGCTCAAATAATTTAATCTGTTTAGTCGTATAAACTCGAATCTCACACGCACTTGTTCGTACTTTTACTAACCGAATCGAACACATTTGTTGCAGTATTACTTTTATTACACACAAGAGCAGATAAAAAGAATCACAATGCGATTTTCTTTGCACTTGGGAATCACACAATTTCACGTTAAGCCAGTCAATTCAGATCAAACAGGCGAAGACCGTTCTTCATTTGTCTCGGTCAAAAAACGATCAATTGTTAACAAGTGCGGGGAATAATGCGGCACGAACGATTAAGCCGGGTAACAGACACAATGCTAGGTATCTAGAAAGGAGATATTAGTGCAAAACTGTACACATGTTTGTGCTAGAAATCGCCGATCATTGGCAGAAAATTTTCTTCTCTATGCCAAGTCAAATTCTACTGACATTAAATACCTACATTTTTAAAGCGTATAGAAGCGCATTGTCGAAACATGTATAGAGGCATAATGAATGATCTTCTAGACTGAGTGATCGTCTAGATCTTTATTTTGAACGTCAACAACTATAGCGCATATTTATGCGATCAGAATCGAGCCTTGATTTCAATCACCTGATGCTCGAACGCCTCGAATGAAACACCACCGTTATTAGGGCGGAGTAGCTGTCCTAGCCCAGATGTTGCACTGTTAGCAGCGTTAATGACTGCCCCATTGACGACGCCCTGACCAGCAGTTACTGGCATTCTAACTCTTGCTTCGATTGTCGCAGCTTTACAAGTGCAGCTTCGGCATCATCAATTATTCCGTTCAAGGCGACCTGAGCAGTCGTTGGGACATCTCCCACTCCACCTAATATGCCATTTGTTAGAACATTGATTAAATTTTGATAGATTCGCAAAAAATCTCTAACATTGTGCTGAAAAACCGCTTTGAACGATCTCGATTAAAGCAGACTCAAATTGTTCGTAATCTGACCTGAATTCCTCAGGTATTAGTCAGGTACTATTCAATATATCTGTCAGCTCTTTAATTGCAAGAATTGTAGCATTACGCACTGCATACTCGTTTTGTTGAAAAGAGAAAGAGAGAGAGAGAGAGAGAGAGAGGGAGGGAGTTTTCAGTTACATTGAATGTTTTGTTGTTCGTTCGTCATATTATCGACTCACCTTCTTGTTCGGTATTAATCGTTCCCTGCAATTCCCCGATGTCAAAATTAATATCCTGACAGCTAACAACTCCCACCAAGATAACGAGTACCAAAACTAGCATCCACATGCGCGTTTTGCTGGGTCTGTTACGCGACAGAGTGACTAGTATCGACGTTACTTGATATTTTTCTGACTGACTGATCAATTCAAGTTCACTGTAGACTGTTACTGATTGAGCACGTTACACTGGCTGAGCATTAGAACTTGATAATGACAATCATATTTTTCGTGTGTTTATATAACAGCAACTATTGTAATATGATCGTTGCAGTTGTCTGATGTTATTCCGAAATGTCCAGCACCTTAGACTGGCATGACTAACAGCCTCATTGAGTGTCGACTTCGATTTGAGCCACTCAGATTATCATACCTGTTAGCAAGTTCACATATGAATGTGCTTGCATTTCGACTTCAACGATAGTACAAGTTCCAAGGATCAGAGAAATACAGCGGTAGCTCCGCATTAAGCCATTTATTGATTGGTTTATAATCGGCACAATTATTAAGTTCTCACTGGCCCCATGTACACACACACGCACACACAACGTAGAGACCAAGTGAAATCATAGGGTTGCTCATTAGTTAATATCATACGACGACTATCATTGGAACACTTAGAGACTAATGTTGGTGCGATTTCGAAGTTACTGCTCAAGCAATGCCTCACTTTAATACACGCACATCTTGAGCTCAGCAGTCATCGATATAATCATCAGTGAGAATTCCTCACAATAGTGCCCAGCTTAGACAATTCACTATGTTTAGTGGTATAAACTTGCATCTCATGCGCACTTTCACCTACCAGATTGAATGCATGTTGCAGCGTACAAGAGAATCACACGATTGCACGTTTCTTACTCTTTGCAATTGTTACCACAGGAATATTTCAGTTCTTCTTAGTTGTTAGACATGACTCGCAGGTTATAAATCAATATGTCTCTGATGAAAAGTGCATCACGGTAGTGATGAGCTATTAACCGTCTCGTTGTGCTACGCCGTTAAGCACTCTTGGCCAGGTATCATCGTTAAAAGCCATACTAGATAATGCCCTGATCGTCACTTGCATCTTTACTTACAAGTAGTGCTGGCAGTTTAGGCTCTAATTTGGTCAGCAGGGATCAGCGAGACTTGCGAGTTGGCAGTTTTCCTTAAAAAAGGAAACAAGTATTTGGTGTCAAGTAACATAAAAATTACGTCTTTACTTATGAACGGTGCACCTCTCACATTCAATATCAATTCGGGTTCAACAAATGTGTTTCTTTTTCGATCGAAGCACACTACCGGAAAAAAAAACCTGCAAAAACTGACCAACCTTTACCTATTGTCTCTTTTGGCCTCTGCATAGTCACATTGAGTGAACTATCGATGCTCACACTGTACCGAACATTGGAATACTGCCGACAGTATGCGATATTTCGCATTGTTTGAAAGAGATTCATGTGAAATTTAATAGTAAAACTCTTTCTCTGAGAGTGTGGAAATCTACAGACTGCTGTCATCGCACTATAATGCAGCTTTTCGTCCGTCGTGTACGCGATAATTGGCCAAAACTCTCGCTGTACAGGTGTCATCAGTCCGATTGTTGATTTTATAATCCAACGAGACAGTGACAGTTAGAATGCTAGTGTCGAACATCACAGAATGAGCAACCGATATGAAAGCAGCGGTCATCTTCTTGAGGTCATAGACATGGCAAAGCAATCACGAAAAAATACAATTTTTGATTATTTTTTGCTTGAGACAACATGATGGACCCCTTATCAAGGGGCTGTAGAGGGAATTCAAAGGGAATTCATTGATATGTAACTGCTTCAAATAAACATGATGGACCACGAAGTAAAAGTTGTTTTGCAAGTTGCAAGTTATTATGTTGTTGTTATGGAGGCATTACTAGCACTATCACAATGGCCATCAAATATTGTTGAAAGACAGACCAACATGGCTAAATCATGGCTCTCATCTTAGCATAATAAACTCACCTACTGATTCACTTGGTGATTCGCGTTGTAGACAAAGCAAAGTTCGGATTTGATTAAACTTAGATTGTGAACTCATTCTTCAATTTGACAGCCTCAAAATGGCGCTCTCAAATTGCGCAAACTGTTGTCAGAGTTGATGACGTACGCTCGTAGGGGGTCCGAAGACGCACGCCAGGGGTGTGTACGTTTGGGGTTTATTATTAATCTTTGTTGGCCATATGCAGGAGCGAAAATCCTTTCTTTATTGCTTGCTATTGCAATAGACTCTGATATAATAGCGCCGATTTTGTTTTCAGCTTGATCCGTCGGCACATCTTGTTCATGTGGCGAGCATCGGTCACACAAGAGCTTAATTTTGCCTCTCTCTCTCTCTCTCTCTCTTTTCATTTAATGACGGAAGTGATTGTGCTAGTGACCGGAACCAGCCGTCGGTTGAGTGGACGTGGATTGTTGTTGACTTGGTGATTGTGAAAGGGATTTGCAAGAGGGGCCAACCGAAGACTCCCACGCAGCTCCATTCGCATCAATTCGGTGGTAGAAAAAGTCATTTGAACGTTCATCATAAGGTAGCACCTGAGACCAGCTGGCTTAGTTTGTGATGCGGTTTGTGTCGTAGGTAACGCGATAGGAAGAAGCCCTGGAGTTGTCGTGTGGTGTGGAATCTAGGAAGGCCTCAATGATATATAACTTGGCCGCGGTGGTGACACATGATCATTCAGTATCGTGTGGTCAGTGAAGTTCGTTGTATGAGTTCAAGAGTATCAATAGCCAAGTTAGTGATTACAAGATCCACTCAGCAACACCAGCAAGTGTTAAGCCAGTTTTAAAATCAAACTTGGATCGTCTAGAAATAATATATAGAGTAGTTCACGGATCCATCACGATATCCTCGCAAGTTTGTCAAATTAATAAACTCAAGTCAAGTCAAGTCAACTGAACCGAACCGAACCGAACCGAACATCATCAAGATGAATACGAAACGAGCCTGGACAGCAACAACACCAATGTGTGTTACGATAGTTTGCCTAGGTGAGTGTTAAATGTAATGATGATAATGATACTCGAATATAATACACACACGCACACACAAACAATTGTCATGCATTGCATGATAGTATCACGGAACTTACTTTCACTTTCGTCTTGTGTGCACGTAATTTGTTGCTCATGCTCAATTATCAATTTGGTTCGATCCGTTTCATTTTGTTCCGATTCTCTATGTTCTATACATCTCTCTCTATGTTTATGTTTAAATTATATGTGCACCGGAACATGGTCTTTGCTTCGGTTTATCATTAAATTACATCGTTATCATTGTAAAGCTTCACTGCTGAGAAGTAGTGAATGCCATGATGGTGCAATGTCATCAGTGTCCGTCTCGTCCGGCGCATCAGATCAAACGGGTCAAGTGAATATGCAAAACTTGGACTCTTTTCAATTGAAACGACAATATCTGTATGCACAACCTCGTATTGGGCGCTCTGTGGGCGCCAGTGCCGACGCCAGTGCATCCGCCGCTCGGGGCCCATCTTTGGGCGTCCCAACGATCTTGATGTACTCAGCTAATCGACGCTCTTACGGACCTCGTGGTGGCTTGTTGCCACAGGCACGCATTGGTCGCAGTTCCAGTGCTCCGATGGGCCTGTTGCCTCAAGCTCGCGTTGGTCGTAGCCAACCATTGGGTTCGTGGATTGAGCGCTTGTACAACAACAATCAACAGCTTGATAATGGATCAGATAATGAAGTTGATGTGTCAAGCAAACAAGAAGTAGCAATCGATGCACCGAGCGATAGCAGTCTATATGCAATCACAGATTGGTCGTCCTCATGAATCCGTAGCTTCAATGCAACGAATGATTGTAGTCAACACACTCTTAATGCACATAACTATTCAATTATGCACACTTATGTATTATTATAATTATATGCACAAATTATTATAGAAGTTGCACACAAAGATAAACTCACCTAAACGATTTCAAAGATTTCTAGAGGAGCACCATTTGTTTATTATTGCACCACAGCAAGCTTGAACAAAAGATTGCTGTGCCAAATGTCAACAACATTCACTTGACGCACACGGACACACCCACTTAAATCAAGCATCGAGCGACCAATTGATTGGCCAACTCCACTGAACAATGTGATCGAACGGATTCGCATCACAAACACATAAGTCTTAGAATCTAACGAATATAAAAGTTTTCGTTGTCGACTCATTATTAGTTGTGGTGGTGGCGGGCAACGATCAGTATTTGTCATTGAAAGAGCGCAATATTGAGAAGCCAAAAAAACTGGAACTCGGAACACCATCGTTCGTTCCCAGGTGAGTGTTAATTGCAAGTTAAATGATAACACACAATCACAATTAGTAGAGTTAATCGAGTTATGGTTTTTCTCTTTCTTTTAAATCATATTTTACCCCATTGTTGACATGTTTGTCAATATTTGCATCATCATCATCATGCCTAGACTTGGTAAACGAGAGGACACGTTCGCCAGCGAGGCTGAGAGAATCTGCGGTCAAGATATGCTCTGTTATCAGCAATTGTTCGGTAAACAATTGCTCGATAGTGCCAGCGATCGCGATATTCTGTCGGCGTATAGTCAGAAAGCTACATCAGCAGTGGAGGCCAACGCTCGACTCGTTGCAATGTTGACGCAAATCTTTGACAAATTAATCACTAGCGACAACTATGATAGCAGAAAATCATCCAAGTACGAAGATTTCAACAATATGGCACACAAACGAGTGACGTTCACGCCACGAGTGGGCCGATAGATTGCCATTCCAACCAGAGAGACCATTGATTGATAAGCGGGCGAGCGAGCGAGAGCATACGACGATCAGCGACGAGCTGCGAGACTTGTATCAATTTGAATTTATTGATTTTATCACGGCTCTACAACAGCTGTAGTAGCTAAGTCAGCTAGTTGGCACGACACTAACATAAAAACAAGCAGACAAACAAACTAGAGTTTAATCGACGGCAGCACAGACACAGACACAAACGATTGAGACACAGCCAAAACCATCAAACTTGAGGACTTACACTGTAACAAGACGGACCCCCTAAGAACAATAACCATCACAGCAATAATTATACGCCATATCTGTGACATGAAACAAATGATACACATTGAGTATGTAGATACGTGAGCGGGAGGAAATATTAAGCACAAATATTGAATAAATCGAGGAATATCGAGGGAGCACTCATTATATATTTTTGTTTTCGCTTGATTCTTGTTTGCAGTATCTTTTTGAAAGAATCTGTTTCCAATCCGGAATAAATGAGCACTCTATCAGTCATTATTAGTGGCAGATATCGTTGACAAGGCTCATAGCGACACCAAAGTCTTGTTCACTCGCAAGACCTATGCCATGATCTAGTTGATATATCAACGTAGCGAGGCCATTTATGTACACAAGCACATAAATATAATTGCTGCTGTTGCTGCTGCTGCATCTTTCTAGACTTAAACTAAAATAAGAATAAGATCGTTTGGCTTCTCGTATGATATCCAGACCCACTATCTCTTGTATATGTATCATGGTGTTGACGGCATTAAATATTGTAAGCGAATTTCCACTGAGAAGAACCTCACCAACTTTGAGTCCGTATGACCGATTTGGCTCGATTGGCTTTACCTGGAAATGGCTTGTTGCAATCGCCGATAAAAATCGATCGCCTTCCCAACAATGACCGATCGATACCTTTTCGGTGGATATGATAGCCAATGTAGATTGCAAAAAAGGCCATGACATTTTCAAGATGATTTTTTTCAATTGTCGCTTGTGTCTTGGCATGAAAATGACAGAGAAAATTGTCAACTTGGATGGTGCAA